>CM022703.1:38102565-38199935 GCA_012295165.1 Asparagus setaceus | reverse complement strand
TTTTAATTTTAAGACAGGATTGTTATAAGGCAGCATTACTTAAATATATTCATTGGTTTAAGAAGATACTGTTGGTTACTTTCTAATATTGATCAAATTAATTCCCGAAAAAAGAAGGTGCTAAGCCTTTTAAACACTTTCTGGTTGGCTGAAATCTGTGTTGAATAGCACATGGAACATTGGGAAAACTTTAGTGTTATTTCGATATTAGTGCCCTAAATCTTTAATATTTTGAGATTACACAAACAACCCCCTCTTAAAATCAATCAGATTGCTGATAGGTCCTCCAAATCTTGTAAATATTTTGAAATCAGGCACCCTAGTTAGCAGCAGCTGGAATGGGAGGGGAATATTCCATGAACTTTAACTTTTGGGATCAATTGAAAATTATAGACCTTACATTATAACCCCAAACCCATTACCCATTTAAAACCTTATTCGCTAACACATGAACTCCGTTTTATTATAACAAAAACCCATCATTTAAACCTCATCTTCCCCAACTGTAATCTCATGCCCCAAATCCATTTTTTGCAACGGCTAATTCTTTTTGGTTGTACAAAGCCCCCTTGATTCTCCTCTATGAAGCCCTCGCTAATCAATATTTTTTATCCTAATATATCTGAAACTCTCTAATGGAGTATTTGCATTCAAATTCATCCTCCATGGAGTTTCTGGTAGTGGAGCTAACATGAAGTGTATACCAATTATGTTTGGTTTGCCGCTCCTTTCGCCAAATTTCTTCGGATTGAGAGATATCGGGTTTTTATCGGTTTTTACTATTTTTAGTAATGTTTTGGAAGTGCTTTTGATTAGGAAGCAAATCCGGTTTGATTTCAAATTTGACCGAATTACTTCTCTAATCAAAGGGAGTCTTTTAAGGATAGTTTTCTTATTTCTATTTTTGGTAAAGTTCGGGTCAATTAGAGCTCTTGTTTCTATTTTTAGTAAAGTTCGAGTCATAGTAAGAGTCTTGTTTATTTTCTATTTAAACGAGTTTTGTAAGCCCTAGAGGGATATCTTTTCATCAATAAAATTTCGTTTATTATATTTTCTTAGTGGATTGAAGCTCTTAGTGGATTGAGTCGCTCTTTGTGGATTGAGAGCAACCCTTGGTGAATTCGAGGTTTCAACTTCATGTGCGTCGGATATTAGAGAAGGCGACTAGAGTGAGGTTGAAGAGGATTGAGAAAGGAGAGGGACTGAACATAGAGATTAAGATAGAAACTTGAATTAATATCTTCCATAATAAGCATAGATAACATTACATTACATTATATAGATCCTAACCTCTCTCATAACTAACAACCAACGACTACACAACAAGTTAACAACTTCCCCACTACAATCTCCACTACTTCCTCTAAATTCATCCATGTTCCTGACATTTACCCTACACCACGTTACGGAAATTTTGAGTCCGTTATATCTATCCTCAATACATGGCTCCCAGAGTTCCTTAACCACTTCTTTACTTTCGCTGGTCGAATCGGGAAAAACCTTAACACAGGTCGTCTAGAAGTCATATGAAACAACGAGGGTGCCGAGCTTGTTGAAGCTCGGGCCAATATTCCATTATTCGACATAAATTTCAACCATACGAGGAAATCTTTAGAGGTTATTTCTCCTTGTTTGGAAACTGATACGCCATTGTGTATACATGGCTTTACATTATCGAACATATTTCAAGTAGAGATTCATAATGAGAGCATGAGAAATTTTAATGAAAAAAATATATTACATTAAATAAATAACATGAAATTAATGACATGGGGTGGCACCTAATTTGCTTAATGAGCCGATAACAAATAGACTTATGGTGAGATCCGCAGAGTGGATGGACATCGCCCTTCTCTTTTTTAGTAGCTCATTTTGCCAACTATGTGATGACAACTCATATCAATAATAAAATTTGATCCTCTCCACAACCAAAAAGTGCGTAAGGGAGAGACCACTTCTTTTATCATAGCCATTGATTTATTTAGTGAATGATTGTGATTTGTTTTGATGTAGAACGCAACGAACAATCTCATGGAGGCGGGACAATCACGAGCTAAACGCCGACTTATACATATTATTGGCTTCTGAAAGCGATCATATCTTTTGATCGGAAGGCGGATTCGACAAATTATATATGTAAATCGCCTATCTCGACGAGGCAGACCAACCAGATTATAAGATTTTTATAATCTCATCAGTAATCCTCACTTTTGGCTGAAATCTGAAAATAATCAGCCTTTAGTTTATTTTTAGTAATAAAATTAGAGTCAATTTAGATTAGGAAATAAATCAATTTTGATTTAATTAGGATTGATTTGTTTCCTATATTATAGGGAGTCTTTTAGGGTAGGATTTGATACTTTCTATTTCTTTGTAATTCTAGTCTTATTAGGTGTCTTGTTTCTTTCTTTTAGAAATTCTATTCTTATTAGAGTCTATTTTATTTTTCTATTTAAGAAGAGTCATGTAACCCTAGAATCAATATATCTTTTCATCAATAAAATTTTTGTTTAATATATTTTCTTCATGGATTCGAAGCTCTTCGGGATTCGAGATCAACCCTCGGTGGATTCCGATTTCAACTTCCTGGCGTCAATTGGTATCGAGCCTTGTTCCTCCGATCCGATGGCGGTGATGAAGCTCTCTCGGCTGAAGTTCGATGAGTTGAAGACCGATGTTTATCGATGAAGACTACCATGGAGCGACTTGCGTTGGCGGTAGAGCGTCGAACACTGTAGGAGTTCAAAATCGCGTTGATGGTCGCCAACTTGGCGATCCGAACTCCACAAGATAATTCACGGCAGGACAGCATTACATGAAGCCCGTGGGAGTCGGGCCAGAGACTGGGCAGCGATAATGGCAGGGTAAGATGGATGGATTTGCCATTGAAGAACTTCATATTGGGTTTAGAGGGTAGAGAGGTTTTGAGTATATGGAGATCCCGGATGCGAAAGGTTAAGTTGGTGGCCACCAACTTAAGGGTGGAGCATCGCTTGGTGGGAATCGGTATGCATAAATCGATCCCATCAAAGCCGAAAGTCGATAAGTGGGAGAAGATGAAAAAGTTATTAAAAGCTCGTTTCTTTCCAACCTATTATTATATGTTCGCGAACATCCTAGTTCACACTCTAACCATGGTCATGAAAGGATTAAGCGTTCCCGATTTGACTCAGAAAGAGCCTAGATTTGTGGCGAGCATTGAAGTAGCAACAAAGAAAGAAGAACCTACCCTAGAAATTCCTCCTAAGGTGCAAACACTGGTTACGCATGAGATACATGGTGTGATGATGATATGATAGTGAAGATGGATATTATGCATGATATTCCCAAAGAGGTTGTGAGTGATATCGCACTTATTGATGTTGTCAGATGAAGGAGAAGGATAAATTAGAGAGTGAGACAATTGATGATATGTGTGAATTGCTTGGTGGAGGGCTCGAGGCAAAGGAGGTGAAAGAATTGTGTATGGAGTATGAGGGAGAAAATTCTTCTTTAGAAGCAATGATCATCAATAATTTCAACAATAATGAGATGAGACCAGGCACTAGAATATGAGGACCAACACGAAAAATATTTGGAGGAGTTTTTCATGTCAACTACTGAGCCACATATTGCAGGTTACATATACATGCATAAAAGATCATTACACAAATTTGATGCGAAAGAATTCCTAACCGAGAAGGTAAAAGAATAAATGGAGAAAATCAATGCAAAGTATAAAGGCGGATCTTGTCGATCACGAGGAGAAGAAAAATATTTATCGATGAAGCTACTATTCAAGCAAATATGAGCTTCGGGGACGAGCCGACAAGGAGACTGGCGTGGGACGCTTAACGAACAATCTCATGGAGGGCCGGGACAATCACGAGCTAAGCGCCGACTTATACATATTATTGGCTTCTACAAAGCGATCATATCTTTTGATCGGAGGATTGACAAATTATATATGTAAATCGCCTATCTCGTGACGGAGCCAACCAGATTGTAAGATTTTTATAATCTCATCAGTAATCCTCACTTTTGGCTGAAATCTGAAAATAATCAGCCTTTAGTTTATTTTTAGTAATAAAATTAGAGTCAATTTAGATTAGGAAATAAATCAATTTTGATTTAATTAGGATTGATTTGTTTCCTATATTATAGGAGTCTTTTAGGGTAGGATTTGATACTTTCTATTTCTTTATAATTCTAGTCTTATTAGGAGTCTTGTTTCTTTCTTTTAGAATTCTATTCTTATTAGGAGTCTATTTTATTTTTCTATTTAAGAAGAGTCATGTAACCTAGAATCAATATATCTTTTCATCAATAAAATTTTTGTTTAATATATTTTCTTATTGGATTGAAGCTCTTAGGTAGTTAGGAGATCAACCCTCGGTGGATTTGAGATTTCAACTTCATGTGCGTCAATTAAAGCTCGTTTCTACGTTACAATTGTATGAAGTTGAAATCTCGGAATCGCAGGGTTGATCTCGAATCACGAAGAGCTTTGAATCCGAAAATATATTAAACAAAATTTTATTGATGAAAAAATATTGATCTATTACATGACTTTAATAAAAAAATAAAATAGACTCTAACAAATAAATTCTAAAAGAAACAAGACTCTAATAAGACTAAATTACAAGAAATAGAAAGTATCAAATCTTATGGCGTTGAAAATTGCCTATAAGTCCCGACGTGGCTTCGTGATGGCGAGAATAATCGACAAGTCATCCGATGAAGTAATGGCAAACCGTTGGCGACACAACAAGTGAGCATAGCATAAGCGCTTTCCTCAAGAGCCTCCGGATTTTTTGAAAAGAGCTCTCTCCTTTACGGTATCGGTGATTAGGAACCTTGGTGAGCGATCGCCATGAGTCGCAGTGAAGGGATAAACCCAACTTTGAAGCCTCAAATTAAGCTCGGAAAACCAGCAGAGAGAAAGCACCGACGGCCTTTCGCCAAGAGACACGGAGGTCTCGCCCAGAAGACGAAGGTGTCTCTTCAGTAGAAACC
Organism: Asparagus setaceus; assembly: GCA_012295165.1. Classification (NCBI taxonomy): domain Eukaryota; kingdom Viridiplantae; phylum Streptophyta; class Magnoliopsida; order Asparagales; family Asparagaceae; genus Asparagus; species Asparagus setaceus. The sequence goes on along the minus strand of CM022703.1, from coordinate 38,194,940 downwards.
TGAAGGTGTCGCTGGCATGAACACGGAAGGTGTCGCTGGCATGGCGTTACCTGAGAGGTGTCTCGACTGGTGAACAGGCGAATGGGCTTTTGCCCGGTTCGCCCGCATCATTCTTATTACTATAAAAGTGACTAGGGTTTCATTTCGAAGGGGTCGTGAGAGATAAAAAAAGAGGAGAGAGCCGACAAGGAGACTGGCGTGGGGCGGCGAACAATCTCATGGAGGAGGGACAATCACGAGCTAGCCGACTTATACATATTATTGGCTTCTACAAAGAAACGATCATATCTTTTGATCCAGGCGGATTGACAAATTATATATGTAAATCGCCTATCTCGACGCAGACGGAGCCAACCAGATTGTAAGATTTTTATAATCTCATCAGTAATCCTCACTTTTGGCTGAAATCTGAAAATAATCAGCCTTTAGTTTATTTTTAGTAATAAAATTAGAGTCAATTTAGATTAGGAAATAAATCAATTTTGATTTAATTAGGATTGATTTGTTTCCTATATTATAGGAGTCTTTTAGGGTAGGATTTGATACTTTCTATTTCTTTGTAATTCTAGTCTTATTAGGTGTCTTGTTTCTTTTCTTTTAGGAATTCTATTCTTATTAGAGTTCATTTTATTTTTCTATTTAAGAAGAGTCATGTAACCCTAGAATCAATATATCTTTTCATCAATAAAATTTTTGTTTAATATATTTTCTTATTGGTTGAAGCTCTTAGGTGGATTGATCAACCCCGGTGGATTTTGATTTCAACTTCAGCTGCGTCAATTAAAGCTCGTTTCTCGATACCAATTGGCGGTAGCGGTTGAAATCTCGGAGAATCGATTGATCTCAAGATCCGAAAAGCTTTGATCCGAAAAAAATATTAAACAAAATGAAGATATATTATTCTAAAATGATTTCTTAAATAGAAAAATAAAAAACTCCTAATAGAATAGGATTCAAAAGAAAAAAAACTAATAGACTAAAAATAGAGAAAGTATCAAATCTAACGGATGAAAATTGCCTATAAGTCCCGCGTGCTCGTGATGGCGAGAATAATCGACAAGTCATCCGATGAAGTAATGGCAAACCGTTGGCGACACAACAAGTGAGCAAGCGCAAAGCGCTTTCCTCAAGGCGCACGGATTTTTTGAAAAGAGCTCTCTCCTTTACGGTGTCGGTGATTCCAGGAACCTTGGTGAACCGATGCGCCATGAGTGCGAAAGTGAAGGGATAAACCCAACTTTGAAGCCTCAAATTAAGCTCGGAAAACCAGCAGAGAGAAGACACGACGCCGGTCAAAACCGAGAGACACCAGTGTCTGCCTGAAACGCGAGAGGTGTCTCCTCGGTAAGACACCAGAGGTGTCTCGCTGGCGAACACCCGAGGTGTCGCTGGCGAGACACCAGTGTCTCGGCACGGCGGACACCAAGGCGAATGGGCTTTTGCCCGGTTCGCCCGCATCCCTTTTGTACCTATAAAGTGGCGGCTAGGGTTTCATTTTCGTGGGTCGGCAGATAAAAAAAGAGGAGATAGCCAGAACTCTTGTGTGTGCCTAGGGTTAGAGAATTTCCAAGGGAGAGGAGATCAAGATCTAGACTTGCACGGGGAGGTTTGCATTCGAGATCCAAAGTTTTCGTGATCCGATCTACAACAACAAACCATCCTTTGGATCAAGCTTGGCCTTGATCCGAAGAAGAGTAACGAGTTCGCTGGTCGATCTCGCTCACTACGCTGATTAGTTCCTTGGCTAATTAATCTCAGATTCGCTTAGATCTCGATCGATCGATCTAAGAATTCCCAGAGAGGATTTTAGATCTAGATCCGATCCGCATCTCGCTCGATCAACACTTGGGAAAGGAATGTAGGTGGTCCACGGAATACATCCCCGCACGGGCAAAGAATCCGCATGGCGAGGACCCCGTAAAATAGAGATCCTCGTGTTTGTTTAGGGTTAAAGTTGTAATTCTTTGATTTTCATTGTAAGCCTTATAAAAGGCAATCTTTTTCGAAATTTATGCTTGTTGCCGAAGTTTGTAACAGATTCAAGCAATGACAATCATCCCAACTTTTCGAGAGAACAAGGCACTTGGCGACGAACCCGCGGTCTTGCATCCAGAGATCGTTGTGCGCTACCAGTTCGATCCGGTGATCGAAGAGGTCGATGCAATTGACCGGAGAAATTTGAGGCCTATCTCTGCCTCATCCAACTCTTTTCCCCTCAAGAAGACTAAGAAGCCCTCCGCCGCAAGGAGGACTCACAAGGCGTCCGCCGGCCTCTCCCTCGCCGTCGCCAACAACAATGACGGCATAACTCCCCGCCATCCAAAGCGCCAGATCTGATCTCCTCCTCCCACCAATGAGGAGAAGTCCGCCAAGGCGATGTGACTCTCTCAAAGAGAGCCCGCCAACGGCGCCGACAACGCCTTTGCGCTGTAATACGCAGCGTTAGAATCCATGGATGGTGTCGATACAAGCCGGATCAATCCGAGCGGGGGCACGAGCCCCAAGACTAAGATAGGTAGTAATTCCTCTAAACCGCCGATCAAGAATGGATCCGCGTCAGCGAGATCGCTCCACCCTCGGTGAATCCGGGTGCCCTCGATGGCGTGCACGCGTTGGTTCGGGCTACTCAACACCCAAAGGAGCAGGTGACCAAGAAGTCACCGAAGCAAGTCGAACTCGGCCTCCCGGACCAGGAGCTTTTTCCCGATGCGGTACGGCCTTCCACAAAGACTCGGCCAACACCACACCCTTTCCGATAAGGGTTCGGTGTTTCAACGCCTAGGTCCGTTCGGTTGGATCAAGGTGAAAGGTCAACTCCTGCGGGCTTGTTGAAGAGATCGGGACAACTTCGCAATCTGGGGTAGCTCTCGCTCCTCGGCCGGTCGTTAGAGAATCCACCAACCGGTTTGCGGATCGAGGTCAAAAGCCAGCCGGGCGTCGCGCGCAAAAGCGTCGCGTTAAAGGCGTGTAACTTTAAAAGACTTCGTGGCCAACCCAACCTCGGATGGAGCGTCATCGATGATGACGTTATACACGAAGATTGTCGCCGCACGGTAGGTTGCTCCAACACTCATGCCGATGAGTTGTACTATCGTCTTTGGGGGTGGAAGAAGTCGTGAGCGAGTTCTCGAAACCGCATCCTCTTGCATTTGTACTAAATTGATCAAGGCGTTTCTGAGTGTAAATGCCGCCATAAAACTCGGAAAGGTGTCGGTCTTCCAAAGACTTAGCACCAACGACATAAGACCTCGGTCAAGCGTTCCCGAAGAGACATGTACTCTGTCAAGGCAAGGATGAGCCGCTTGAGGTCACCATCAATATGACCAACAAGGCAACGCTACGCCGGCATTCGAGCCTTCCAACGTGTGACTTCGATTCGGGCGGTACTATCGAGGCGCTAACTATCACGACCGCAACGAGGGATCCCTTCAAGGCACGGTCATAGCGAAGAGTACCTTGGAAGATGAGGTATCGGATGGCCGGCGGTGGCATCCGATAACACCGCCTCTAGTGAAGGTCATACTCGTGAAGCACTCATGATTAGTGCGGTAGTGTGGCTTCATGAAAAGTCTTGGCAAAGCGAAAGACAACTTCAAACTCGAGATGGACATGGCCATGCGCCAGATGAGAGAAATGCATGACCGGCAAATGCAAGCGATGATTAATCGCGGGGTGAGCGGTCGTCGCGCAACGCGTCAATTTGGCGGATAGCGACGGATGAAAACAAGACCTAACACCGATGAGCGTAACGCCAATGAAGACACCATGGTCCCACCTCAAAATCACAGGGACGAAATGCAAGTGAAAATGACAAGATCAAGGATCCGAGAGCAAGGTCAACTCGCCATCTCGCTCAAGAAGTGAAGAAGGCGGGGATTAGTGCCCTTGCAGAGAGTGGGAGTCAATCCCTATCCGGAAGTTTAATTTAATAAACTTCACTGCTCGATGGGAGAGGGTCCCCACTCAACATCTTATCTACTTCAAGAGCCATTTGAGTCATCTCATGCCGAGCCCTTGGTGGTTTCATTCATCCGCACCCAGTGACGCCGATTAGTACCGCCGTCTCATGGCGGCATCAATTTGGGAAGACATGGAATCTATGTTCTGGCGAACTTCTTGACGACCGGAGGTTTCACTTTCGATTATGCGGGAAAAGCGAAGGATGGAGAAACCGCGGATAATTTTGTCAGCGGTTGCACTTAACGATGAAGCCGTGACCCAATCACGAGGAATTCATCCTCAAGACCTGCCGGCCTAACCTCTATTGGGCGTGATCAGGGCGATAGACGCGGCACGTCTAAAACGGACGATCCCAGGGGAAGAGGCGGCGTTTCCTCAAAAGGGAGAAGGCGAGCGAGGTCGCAGCGCCAAATCCACGGAACCAAAATTTTGTCCCGAACAAGGGAAGGCCGATGAAGAATGTTGATCGCATCAAACTTTCATTTGCAGCCACGCGGCAACAATGGCGGCCAGCGAACCCCATCGGCAACAGTCGACCGAGGCGTGCCGGGGTTTCCCAAGGCGTATTCTTCGAGGGGCGAAGAGGTGCACAGGATCTTCAAGTACTTGCTAGACAACAACAAGATCAAAGCTGCAGCGATCGTCAACCGGGGAGGAAGCTCAAAGAGACAGCAGACCCAATCTGCGCTATCATAGGGCGATACACCACCCACCAAGTCATGCTACGGTGAAGGACAAGATCAAGCTTTGATTGAAGTGGGTGTGATCACTCCAAAACCAAATAAGGGAAAGCAAGTGGGCGCAAGCGGCGTCCATAAGCTTTGGGGCCGGTGCCTACCGGTTCGGCCCGAAACCGTGGTCAAAGTGGGAATGAAGGCGGTGAATGGCGATCCCCACAAGCCGAGAGAAGGGTTAGTGCCGCCCCAGACCCAAATGGCGAACTCTATGGGTCTACGGACTTACCAAAAAAAGCGATGATGGCGGCGTCTTCGTCTAAAAGAAGTCCAAGGGAAAGGGCAAATCTTGCAATGCTACCTCAGCTTGGTTCTACTCGGCGGCGGCGAGCAAATTCCTATGTGTTCTTTGTCTGAGGAGGAACAAGAAGCCTTTGTCACCGTGAGGGCGGAGTACGCTTACAAATACCCCGATGACTCCAACCTTAATGCTAAGCGTTAGCGGAGCTTGGGGTAGTAACAATTCCCACGGTTCCCGCCACTCCTAAAGGGGCCACGAGCGAAGGAAACAACACGCAAATCTGAGGTGCAACCCGAAAGCGATCGATTGTCGCCCGATTAGAAGGGATAGACCGGGAACACAAGCTCTCCTAAGCTTGATGTGATGGCACAATTGGCCAACATCGGCAAGAATAACTTTATCTGAGCTATTGAGGTTGTCCAAGGAAACCTTGGCGGCGTTCTGAGCGTTGGCGGAACTCGGAGGTCTTCTAACCCACATTAAATCAAGTCGGAGGAATCATCAGCCGGGAATGCAATGTGGCCTCCAAGCATATTCCACGCATCACGTTCTCTAAGGAGGATATGCGGGCGAAGGCGTCGAAGCATGACGAGTAGCTCTACTTCAGGGTACATTGGTTCCGGCGAAGTCAACGGATCCAAGTTGATCCGGGTTCGTTATTGAGCATCATGCCTTTCGCGATGTATAGCGGGGATTCTGTCGGCGGGCTAAACCGGCAGCACCGTGATATACGGGTTTAACACCGGTGGGTCTCGGCCACTTGGTAAAATCCGCATTAAGTGTCGATGGGGACTTAAAGTCGAAGTCACCCGCTCAAATCGGCGGCTTCCTATAACTTGTTGTTGGGTGGCCCTTGGATCCATAACCATGTTATAGTCCCTCTACCCTCCATCGATTAATGCGAAATATGTCGACACTAATAGCGAGTTAAGGCGGTGGTGCGGACAAACAACCGTTTAAAGGTGGAGAATTATTTCACCGACTCTCCTTTACGGTAATGAGTCCGACATCAATCATCGCCCATGGCACGACAGCGTGAGGACGCCGATACCGCGGGCTTGACTATAAAGGTGGTTTTGTTCTCAATGACATTGTACCCTTAGTAGTCAATCTTGACGAAGAGGGATCTTCCGATGAAAGTTGTAATGGCACTGAAGAAGAAATAAAAGATGATTTAGAGTACTCGTTGTGTTTGAATGATGTAATGAAAAAGTTGTATAATGACCACGAATTGCATATGCCAATTCGGTCATCTGTGTATCTGAAGCACCTTGAGACTCATCCAAGACGACTTTCGTCGTCCAAGGGAAGGGAGGCCGCAAGAAGGACTTAGTCTGACAGAGAGTTGACTCCCACGCCCAACTACTTCCTCGCAGACGGGTTCCGATGAAGATAAACCAAACTTCATCTTTCGGATATAGCAGCGACACCTCATGAAGAAGTGGGGTACGACTTTGCTTTGGGAGAAGGACTTTATTTTGGCGGGGATCTCGGTTCCACCTAGAGGCATATATAGAAGGGAAAGCCCGATAATTATTACTGATTCAAAAGGGGATTGGGATGCATCCTCTTGAGAAGATGAGTGTTGTTGGCGATCAATAACCAACCATCCAACCTAGATGGCGAGTACTCATCCGATTCATTTGCACGGGACTCGGCGTCGGCATTGGCAAGATGTTCGGGGTTGATGTCCAACATGGCTCTGATGGACCCCACTACACCGAAGAAGATGAAGAATTGCCAACATGGGAAGACCCATGGGTCCATCACCTCAACATGCGGTATGGGGACCGATTTGGCGGAGGAGCCTCAGGCTGAAGCAGGTAGTCGGATCAACATGGGTAATGAAGCACACCTAAACTTATAAATATTAGCAGTCTTCCCCGAGGAAAAGAAAAGGTTGATCGCTCTTGTCGAGAGTATATCGATATTTTCGCCGAGCTACGAGGACATGCCGTGGCTCGACCCCAATGTGGCAATGCAGCCTCGACATTAAAGTGGATGCCAAACACATCAAAGCGACAGAGGCGGTTTCGTCCACACGTTATGGAGGCAATTGTTGCGAAGTAAAGAAGCTCATAGCCTCGGTTTCATCGGGAGGTTCAACATCCGGTTGGGTGGCGAATATCGTTCGGTGCTAAAAAGCGGGACGATCGAGAATAATGTCGACTCGAGATCTGAATGCCGCATGCCCAAAAGACGACTTCCCACTTCCAATCACCGATGTGATCGTCGATAATACATGTGGATTTGAGCGAATGTCCTTCATGGATGGGTTCTCGGGTTACAACCAAATCAAGATGCATCCGGATGACGCAAAGCACACGGCGTTCAGAACTCCTCTAGGCATCTTCTGTTACACAGTCATGCCATTCGGACTGAAGAATGCTGGCGCCACTTACCAGCGCGCAATGACAAAGATCTTTCAGGATCATCTTCGGAAGACGGTCGAATGTTACGTCGATGACTTGGTTGTGAAAAGTCGTGACAAAGATGACCATATCCAGGACTTGAGGACGGTATTCGACCTCATGCGGACTCATCAATTAAAGATGAACCCCACCAAGTCTTTCCTCGGAATGTCCAGCGGCAAATTCCTCGGGTTTGTTGTTACCAACAAAGGTATCCACATTGACCCCGACAAAATAAAGGCAATCAATGAATTGCAACCCCCAAAGAATCTAAGGGAACTCAGAGGATTACAGGGGCGATTAGCGTACATCCGACGCTTCATCTCCAACCTCTCCGGAAAATGTCAGCCATTCTCTAAAATTTGAACAAAAGGGGTGTCCTTTATGCGGGATGGCCTTTGTCGAAGGCATTCGAAGATATCAAAACATATCTGACGAATCCTCCTGTACTCGTTGCACCGAAGTCGGGTAAACCGTTCTTGATTTATATCAAAGCGACGAACCATTAGTTGAGTGCTTTACTTGCGCAAGGCGGCGACCACGGTCCGCGGCGGTTTATTATCTAAGCGAACCTTGGTGGGTGCGGAATCTCGCTACCCAATGACCGAGAAAGAGTGTCTGTGGCGGTCTCTTCGATTGAGAAAATGCGACACTACTTAGTTGGGCAAGCGATCTACGTCATTTCTAGCGTAAATCCCGTTGGTGTTCATGGCGACCTCTATGAATTGGCGCTGGCGAAATGGGCTTTACTTTTGTCGGTATGACGCACTTCAAGCGGAGAAGTCAATTAAGGGACAAGCCATCTGCGATCTTTTGGCGATAGCGCAACAAAGGATACGACTGAACTATTTGATGATCTACGGATGAGACCCACGAGGTTAACACAACTCTGCTCCAACAGTGTGGCATTTATATTTTGATGGAAGCGTCGAGGCTACCAGCGTGGCGGCGCCCGGATGTTCTAAGATCTCGCCCGGTCGGGTAGTCTTAGTTTCCGGAAGCATGTCATGCCTCGGGCTTATTCAGCGTGAGCCTGCTCTAACAATGTCGCAGAGTACAACGCTCCTCATTGGACTTAGCTTCGCTAAAGAGCCGGGGTAGAGTATCTCAAGCTCGGGATTCCCAACTCATTGTCAAACGCATCGCGGGGACTATGAGGTCGAAACCCGATTTAATCCCATACCATCGCCGCTATCGAAGTTAGCGGACTCGTTTGAAGGATTCTTCATCAGTACATTCAGCGCCTCGAATCGTATCTGGTGCTGCGGCGGCGATGCGTCTTTTAAGCGCCAACCTCGAGAGGCGAGCAAATGGTCACGGTGAGGACCCACCGATTATTCATTCCTATTTATGACAGGCGTAAAATGACGAAAGGGTAGTCACTAAGGAAGTGTATGCAACCCAAGTCGGACTTGAGCCCCGAGATTGGCGCTTCCCTATTATTGACTACGCCTTGCATGGCATCTGCGAGAAGATATGAAGGAGCGTGAATCAGTCCGTAGAAGAGCCAAGATTCTTCTACAATACGGAAACCCGTGACGCCTATCGGCGTGGGTATAACGGTTTGCTACTCGGCGCCTTTCAAACAAAGAGAGGAAGTTCTCTCAAGCACTGGAGAATGGGTGCGCAGGCCGGTCCTAAGCTCTATGACCGGATCGGGAGGATGGGGTACTCTTGGCCTACTATGGTCAATGATGCGATCGCGATATGCTCGAAGTGTCACGCGTGCCAAATACCGCGAACTACGCATCAACCTCAGAACAACTTCACCGTCGGCCACATCTTGGCCATTCGAGACATGGGGCATGGATGTGGTAGGCCCAATCTTTCCTCTGTCGGCCAAAGGTGATCGGTTTATCCCGGCGATCACCGATTACTTCTCAAGTGGGCGGCGATTCCCCTCAAGGAGGTAAAAGCCGCAATGTAATTCGGTTCATCAAGCACCACGCCATCTATCGACACGGTGTACCAAGGCGGATCGTACATGATAACGGTCCCCGGTTCATTAGCAATGCCTTCATTCGGTTTTGCGAAATTCAAGATCGGGGCGTCTCCTCAGCTGCGTACAATCCGGCGCAAGCGGATTGGCGGAGGCCTTCAACAAAACGATCATTAAAATTCTCAAGAAGTTGGTGAAAAATAACAAACGCGACCGATGATAAACTCGAGAAGCACTCGGCGTGATCGCGACGACGATTCGCGACACCGACCGGGCTACCCGTACTCTACGGTATATGGGTGTGAAGCAGTCCACGCCCTTGGAAGTTCGATTCCATCCCTCGCATTGCTCGCATGAGGATGACAACGGAGGAGCTACATCAAAAGCGCCTCGAAGAACTTCGAGATGCTAGATGAAAAGCTTGGAAGCTCAACGGCACATTGAGTTTTACCAAGCAAGAATGTCGGGGCCTTTAACAAGAAAGTCCGACAAAGGAGCTTCAAGGAGGAGACTTGGTCCTCATTTGCTCGGCGGCCAGATAATTCTCGATTCAAGAGGAAGGGTAAGTTTGAACCCAGTGGGAAGGGCGTTTGTGATTGAAGCGGTCTATTCCAATGGCGATATCGCCTTATCACCCGGGGAAGGCGATAGGCAATTAATGCCGATCAATGGGAAGTTCTGAAGAAGTACTATCCTTAGTACCTTCAGATAACCCGCTTTGGAGGGAAGTTTTTGAAATACTTTCCTCGGAGATAACCTAATCCTTTCCTCGAGAATTCCCCACCGATCAAACTCATTGGCGGTGGGTCCACTAAATTTCTACGGTCCTCCACGGCAAAATTTCCCCTTGACTTCTTTCAATAAGCAAGGGGTCCACAAAATTTTGATCCTCTATCAAAATCCCTCTTGATTCCTTTCAATGAACAAGAGGTCCACTCAAATTCGGAGATCACTTTACGATGAGCAGAAAGCCTCCATCGTTCCATTTCAGTCCGCCCTCCCATGGCGGTAGTACTAAAATTGGAACACTCTCGTCATGAGACCGGATCGGTGGTGAATCCTATAAAAGTGAAAACTACGTATCTCTTCGATTCTCGGTGGAGATCCCACTCTTAGTTTCACCTTAAGAGATTCTCAAGTGGAGATCCCACTTTTAGTTTCCCTTTCTTGGAGGTAGGATATAAAATCCTTCCTCTCCATCTTAGGAGATAGAATATAAAATTCTTCCTCTCCAAGACTAAGAAGCAGGATATAAAATCCTTCTTTTCTTATGTGCACTTGGGGTTCGTCTCTACCGGACAAAGGAGACACGGAAATAGAATATAAAATTCTTTCTTTCCAAAGCCTTGGAGACAGGATATAAAATCCTTCCTCTCCATCTTAGGAGATAGAATATAAAATTCTTCCTCTCCAAGACTAAGAAGCAGGATATAAAATCCTTCTTTTCTTATGTTCACTTGGGGTTCGTCTCTACCGGACAAAGGAGACACGGAAATAGAATATAAAATTCTTTCTTTCCAAAGACTTGGAGACAGGATATAAAATCCTTCCTCTCCATCTTAGGAGATAGAATATAAAATTCTTCCTTTCCCACAATCAATTCCATTCACCGATTCGATCGGTTGGTCATTCTCGGGACAAAGAAGACACCAAGATTCATCTTGGGGCATTTTATCGAAGCCTAAGAAGGGATAAAGCCAACGCCTCACGCGTTGCGGTTTAGTCTTTTAGATTGAAGAAGACACGAGTTTGATTCTCGGGTATTTTATCCCAAGCCTAAGAAGGGATGAAGCCAACGCCTACCACGCTGTCGGGTGGTCTCTTGCGGTAAAGAGTCACGAAGCCTACGTATTCAACATCGTAGCATTAAGTCTAAGAGTTTCATTCTTTTAGCACAGCGTCACATGCGAGCGGGATTGATAATCCGCATGCTAGCGGTCCAAGCGGTGATCGGTAAAGGCCAATCAAATCCGCTGAGGGTCGGGGTTGGCTAATAACCCCAAAGTCACCGCCAACACGCCGGTTAGTCTTTTACCCGTGAAAAGTGACAAAGTCTATGTATTCAAAATCATAGCACCAAGTCTAAAAGAGTTTCATTCTTTTAGCACAGCGTCACATGCGAGCGGGATTAGATAATCCGCATGCTAGCGGTTCAAGCGGTGTCGGTAAAGGCAAATCAAATCCGTTGAAGGTGAGGGTTTGCCAAGAATTCTATGAATCTTTGTGGCGGTGAAAATGACAAATCGCAAGTCACAACAACAATGGAACTACCGTCGGCCTGACTTAGCGGTTGGTCCCTCGGCGGAACTTTGGGCGTAGTAACCACCGCTATACCTAGCTTTGGAGGAACATCTTACCAATAGAAAGGAATTCATCAAAACGCCAAATTGAGGATGAACTAGCTAACAGACTAGTCCCCCAATTAAACGGGATGGAGACTCAAGTGTTTCCAGGTGGGCTATCATAGAGAGCCGACCTCATTGCACCAAGAAATGGGATATGTCAACCTAGATGCATGGAGTCAATCGGGGATGTACACAAGGGTCAATCATTACTCCTACGTGGTCGGATTCATCAGATCTCCCCTGGGAGAGTATAGGGTCACAGGTGAACCATGCACCGGCTTCTTTCATTTTGTGACGGGAGCCCTATCGCGAAGCACCTCCTCAAAGGAGATCTTAAATGCGGTCCCCGCAAGAAAAACTCCCACTGAGGCACTAATAGTATACAAGTGAATATTGATCTCCTCAAGCAGCATATTGATCTCCAAAGGGGAAAGAGGCGTCAATTTGCAGTCTCGCCCTCTCCAAGTTGTCCCCTAGAAGTTTGAACAAGGAATTGACAAGTTACTTCATGGTCACCCGCAGTTCCAACCACCTGACCAACGGATCAACTTGCGTCAGGACAATGAATGCAACCCATAAAGTGTTCCCTTTCCAGCCGGATCAGTAAATCCCCATGATGGTCGAACCCCTGAATACTCCAACTAGGTATACGAGTCTAAATTATTTCCTATTTTGTCGAGAAGTTCCCGGAGAATAGTTCTATATTCTTAAGGATAACTTCGACAATCCCAATTACTTCCATTATACGTATTTGGACAATTCGTTGTGATGAAAAATCGCTAATTGGAGGTTGAATTCGAGAAAATTTTGATGCCGGACAACGCCACATCTCGAGAAAATCCCTCCGTGATCCGGTCTACCAGCGAGCATAGCGATAAGAGTTCACCAATCAAAGGATGAATCCTCAATATCCTCCCACCGGGTTTAGTCTTATGCCAAGCCATGCAGTGGAGATTTCACTGATTCAAAGCTAAGTCTCACGGAATTGGATGAACAGTTCGACGATAACTCACAGTCACGAGCTAAAAATAAGAAAATTCATTCATCGGCCATCGAGTCAAGATTTTGACAGCGGTCAGACAATAAATGCAGCACCGCGACACTTTTAGTTATCCTACAAAGCACCGGATAGTCTGAAAGAATCGGAGAGATCAAGATTTGAAGCCGTTTTCAGGTCCTATAACACCGACTGAAGGTCTGGGCCTATCACATCCAAAGTATTTCGGCTTCTTCTATAAAAGAGCAAGACCAAGCACTTTGGAGGGTATCATGGCGTTGAAAATTGCCTATAAGTCCCGAGCGTAGCTCGTGATGACGAGAATAATCGACAAGTCATCCGATGAAGTAATGGCAAACCGTTGACGACACAACAAGTGAGCATAGCGCAAGCGCTTTCCCAAGGCGCCCTGCCGAGTTTTGGGTCCCGCTAACCGTTGACGGAGGTCAAGGGGCGGCGGACCTTATAGTCGGCGGCGCCGAAACCACGAAAGAGCTCTCTCCTTTACGAGTATCCCGGTGATTCGGAACCTTGGTGAACTGATGCGCCATGAGTCGCAGTGAAGGGATAAACCCAACTTTGAAGCCTCAAATTAAGCTTCGGAAAACCAGCGAGAGAAAGCGCTTGTGGCAACCGAGGCAAGGCACCAGTGTCGCCCGGCGAACACCGAAGGTGTCTCGCTCGGTAGAAGGCTACCAGTGTCTGGCCGCAGACACCGGTGTCTCGGCTGGCCGAAGCAAGGCGAATGGGCTTTTGCCCAGTTCGCCCGCATCCGCTGCTGTACCTATAAAAGTGACGGCTAGGGTTTCATTTTCGAGGGCAGAGATAAAAAAAGAGGAGATAGCCGCCGAACTCTTGTGTGTGCCTAGGGTTAGAGAATTTCCAAGGGAGAGGAGATCAAGATCTAGACTTGCGCGGGGGAGATTTGCGATTCGAGATCCAAAGTTTTCAGATCCAGATCTACAACAACAAACCATCCTTTGGATCAAGCTTGGCCTTGATCCGAAGAAGAGTAACGAGTTCGCTTGGCCGATCTCGTTCACTACGTTGATTAGTTCCTTGGCGAATTAATCTCCGTATTCGTTTAGATCTCAGATCTGATCGATCTAAGAATTCCCACGTAAAAAAGGAGGGATTTTTAGATCTAGATCCAGATCCAGATCTCGTTCGATCAACACTTGGGAAAGGAATCGCGCGGTGGTCCACGGAATACATCCCGACCGGTAAAGAATCCCATAGCGAGGATCAGATAAGCGGATCCGCGTTTGTTCTAAGGAGGAAAGTTGTAATTTTTATCAATTTTTCATTGTAAAAGCCTTATAAAAAGGTGATTTTTATTGAAACTCATTTGTAATCCCATCAAGGTAGAATGATTTCACCAATGAAAAAGATAGTGACTTTTCCCGAGAACACCTACCCTAAAAAGACTCCCTATAATATAGGAAACAAATCAATCCTAATTAAATCAAAATTGATTTATTTCCTAATCTAAATTGACTCTAACTTTATTACTAAAAATAAACTAAAGGCTGATTATTTTCGGATTTCAGCCAAAAGTGAGGATTACTGATGAGATTATAAAAATCTAACAATCTGGTTGGCTCCGTCTCGTCGAGATAGGCGATTTACATATATAATTTGTCAGAATCCGCCTTCCGGATCAAAAGATATGATCGTTTCTTTGTAGAAGCCAATAATATGTATAAGTCGGCGTTTAGCTCGTGATTGTCCCGCTCCTCCATGAGATTGTTCGTTAAGCGTCCTACATCAGTTTTTGAGTGTAAATTAAGAATGAATGTCATTCATAGAGGGTTTGGGGTATGACTAGTGCTAGATTTGTAATGAATCACAGCCACCCTCTAGGCACATCCATGGCTATAATAAAAGAGGTCTCTCCATTATTTTTTGATAGTAAAGAGGTCCAAACCCATCTAGAACACAAATAAAATTAGTTTCCAATGAAACTACGTATGCAGTTTTTCTACAATTTTTCTAATTTTTTTTCTTTAATTTATGAGTCAAACTAGTCATCAGAATGAAGACATTGGAAGAGGATATATGAGGAAAAGTAAGGACCATAACCTACTAATTAATTTTTGTTAACATAGCGTAACATTTTTATCCAGTGAAAGAACACATGCTAATGGAAGAAATTAAAATGTTGCGTATTAGGTGCCTTACTTCAGCGAGGCATCTACAGTGTATCAGCATCCGATCTTGATTGCCTCCAATCTCTCGCAAGCCAGGGCGGGCGTAGAGCTACCCGACTAGAAGCCTTCTCAGCACATGTATGGAAGATTCTCGCCACTGTCGTCGGAGAATCCGATACGCCTGCCAACTGACCTGGTTCGTCGACGGCAGGCCAAGAATAAACCGAACTTATGCTTCAGTCATGGAAAACTACATTGGCAACGCGTGTTCAGCCATCGCCAAAGAGGCAAACATAAAAGAACTCAAAGCTGCTTCATTATCTCAAGTAGCGACGATGGTGGCCAATACAATCGAGTCAGTGGCAAACGAGGATCACTTACCTTGATCTTGTAAACTGGGTCGAGGGCCAAGTCAGGGAGAAGTACTTCGCGCTACATAAGAGTACAATCGGGCTCAGGTCACCAGCTATTGCTATTTCAGCGTGTCACCATTTACCGATGGAGTCAGACTTCGGGTTTGGTAAGGCTGTGGTTGGTGTGATTTACTCGCCTGGAAGGGAGCAGAGGCTTGCAGCGGGTTTGATGGTCGTGACGTCAAGCCTAAGCGGGGATGGGTCGTGGATAGTTAATGTTGTGTTGTGGCCTCGGGTCATCAGGGCGTTGCAATTGGATCCGGGCTGTGGTCTCAAGCCTCTACTTACACAGGGTGATCAGGGGTTGATGAGGTGATTTATGAAGAGATTGTTGTTGGGAAAATAACTGAAAGAGCAAATGTTAAGTTGGCTCTGTGATCCAGGGGCCGTTCTTACTCATCCGGGGAACGAGTATTTTCAAGAACACACTCAGACATGGTGATCATACTCTTTCTCATCTACCAAGTCTTTGAATTATCAGTGTAACATTTCTTGTTTTCAGCGCGTGGCATCGCAGACATTTGATGTATTTCTTATTTCCATTCGGGTTAATGTGCATGTTCTTGGAGACAATTTTTATTTACGAGATGTCCCTCAGTTTTATTTGTTGACACCATGTTTCAATCTCATACATTCCCTTTCATTATTCAGATTTAGACATGGTTAACTCTGTGGAACAGTATATATGTACATTACAGAATGATCTGAAAGCGTGAATGTTACCATACGAATGCAGCGTGAATGTTACCCTACGAATTGCATCGTTGGCTGATTCATGTCTCAAAATATGTCTTTTGGGAGGATTGACGAGATTTTTGCTGTTATCAGTGCCATGAGACTCAACCAAGTGTTAGCTTCTCAATTTGTTAACTTGATCGTTTGTTGAAACTTAGCTAAATATTTGTTTTCTCCATGCATGACCTGTTTTCCATGGCAATGGCCTCACCCAGTTTAAGAACGAAGACCACCCTGACCGGCCTCGTGAGTCGTGACTAACAGTAGACAATAATTTGCTACTATATTTACAAGCAAGACGAACACATCCAATACAACATACAGTTCCAATACAAACTTGTGCTACTTTATTTGTCGAAAAACAGCCTACTCATACATCACAGTCCACTAGGCAAGACCTGATCACCTCCATCGCCAAGAAGACCTCTAAGACAGTTCCCCGTAACAGGCTTGAGAGCAAAAGTCGGATCCAACTGCAGAGCTGCTATGACCTGAGGCCAAAACACCACATTCACAATCCACGACGCATCCCCACTCAGGCTCGACACCAAAACCATTGACCCCTTCGCAAGCATCAGCTCCCTTACCGGCGAGGGAATCACTCCAAGCACAGCCTTACCAAACCCAGAGCCTGAGTCCATCGGCAATTGGTGACATGAGGCAATCAAAGTGGCCGGTGATCCAAGCCCGATATAACTCTTATGCATCATGACCTCTTTTTCGTGGGTTTCGACCAAGTTTACAAGATCCAGGAAATGATCTTCATCCGACACTTCCTTTATTGTTTTACCCACTGTGCTTGCTAGTCCCGATAATGCTGCATAATTGGGATCTTTCATATTGGCCTCTTTGGAGACTGCTGAACGTACGTTTCCGGTACAAATTTTCATTGTTGAAGCGTTAGTTTGGTTTATTCTTGCCCTGCCGTCAATGAGCCAGCTGAGCTGGCAGACTGTATCGGATTCTCCGATGACATCGGAGAGAACTTTCCACACGTGTGCTGAAAAGGCTTCTAATCGGCTAGCTCCGTGCCCGCCCTGGCTTGCAAGAGCTTGAAGACGGTTGAGATTGGATGCTGACACAAGGTACAGGCCTTGCTGAAATAAGCTACCTCAAAGAAATTTTTGATTCACACCATTGTGACAGAAAATCTTCAGATTATAAGATTTCCACAAAGTTGTTTGAAATTAGTTTCTCTGATGTATTAAATGCATTTTAATACTCTAAAGTTTTCCCCTCATTAAGTTGCAATTGGAAGAAATACTGTAAAACAGGGGGATGAAACAAAATAGAAATTAGCTTCCAATAGTTTTTGCAACCACAAATAAACCGGAAATTAAAATTAAAGAGTATTTGATCATTATTTGACACTTGCAAATCTATTTCAGATGATAGGAAGTGCAAATGTGTAAAGTTGATACGGCAGCTGACATGACATCCACTTTTATGTCCCGTAATTTGGTTGCAATTAAAAGTGAACATTGAAACGTCAACATTTAAAGTTGAAATGATAAATGAGAGAAAATAAAGAATTTATCTCTCTTACCTCCTTTATGTACATCCACATTTTCAATTTTCGAGAAAGTAAATATAATAAAAATTTTGATGTAACATACTCCACTTTTCAATACTGTTAGAAACAGGGCAAATCAAGAGAAAGGTGCAATTTTATTCATTAGTATTGCGGTCTATATATACAAGAGGAGTGGTCTCATTCTTCTACTCTATCCAATGTGGGACTAAACAAAAGAGGTCTATTCTTATTTAACAAAAAGAAATAACTCTCAACACTCCTCCTCAAGATGGGCGAAAGATATCTATTAAGCCCATTTGTCACACCCTCTAGCTAGGTCTGCTGAGCTAAGTCCTTTAGTCAAGCAGTCTGCAGCCTGATCCTTAGTTGGAACATGGCCTAACTCGGTAGCCAGTGTTCGGCTTCTCTTTGATGAAAAACACGTCAATCTCGATGTGCTTGGTTACGTCATCTTTGCCTTTGGATTGTTGGCAATCTTGATAGGCGACTTGTTATCGCACCACAATCTAATCTTGGCCCCTTGATCTAGCTTTAGCTCCACCAAGATGCTTTTCACCATATCAACTCCAAGAACCCCCACGGCCATTGCTCGTACTCTGCCGGTGTTGATCTTGCCACCACATATTGCTTCTTGCTTTTCAAGAGACTAAGTTGCCTCCTACAAATATCGCGATTACCATGAGGTAGACCTCCTATCATCTCATGACTAGCCAGTCAGAGTCACGGTAGCCCTCAATGTTCACATGGTCACTCCTCTGAATATCGACCTTTTGCGGGGCACCGGTGCCGGAGGTGACCATCTGGCCGAGGATGGGGCGGGGAGAACTCACTGGCATTGCGAGTTACATGTCTGGATGCTCCAGAATTTATTATCGAGTCTGTGGATCTAGTAACAGCCATGGATGCAAGGGCATGTGCGTCGTTCATACCTTTGTTTGGGTGTGCGCAAAGAGCGTAACTGGCATAGTCTCCTCGAGAGAAAGCAATAGATGCACCCTCGGACACGTCGTTTACTACTTTCTGTTTCCTTCTCGGTCTTTGCCGAAGAGCTCGATCCTCCTCGGTAAAGTCATCTCGGCTTCTTCATCCTCCTCTGCCCGTGACCAGTTCGCAGATGGCCTCCTCTTCCACCTCGCCGGCCTCCCGCGGCGCGGCACACTTCTCGACTGTCCCACGTCCACCCGGTTCCTCTCCTTGGATGACTTAGAGCACATGCGCCTCCGGATGTCCGTCTCTCCCGATTAAAGCCTTGTCTAGTCTCCCCTCTGAATCTAGTGTTACCTGGGTTTGAGACCACCAGTGCTGACTTCTCTCCCGAAAGTCCACCTGTCCTAGCCTATAGCCTGATACGGCTCTCTTCCTGTATCATGGCCGAGATTGCCTCCTCCAGAGATGGAATCTTTGTCTGGGCTAGTAGCATCGCCGTCCTCTGCTCAAATGATGGAGCCAAGCCTCGGAGGAATAGCATGGTCCTCTTCTGCAAAGAGGCCTCGCACTCCTTGCACTCATGGTCCCTGCAACTTGCTAGGGACGAGAAGTGATCGTGATCCGACCACAAGCTCGGCTCCGTGGCATACTCTGTCTGATTCTCTCTCCACGGGTATGTGGCGATCACCTTTTCGATCTGGAATACCCTCAGGTTATTCCCCACCCCATCATAGGTCCTCCTCAGCTTCTCCTAGACATTCTGCACCTTCCCAAGGCCATCTACCGTGGTTACAATTGGCTGGACTACAGAATTGAGAAGCCAGATATACACCAACATATGAGTGGACTTCCACTCATCTCTTCTCTTGAGACCCTCGGTGACTCGGTCTTCTCCCGTCGAGATATCCCTCGGGTTCCTCCCCGCAGGGTATATCTCACCGTAGCGACCAACTTCGGATATGTTCTTGGCCGCCGGGCTTCCGTCGATAGGTGGAAGCTCCATCTTATTGGGCGGTGGCTTTGTTGAGCCCTCTCCATTGTCATCCTCATGAATTGCATCATAGTTGAAACATCCTCGGTTCAACTTCTTGATGAGTTCGCCATCGGGTTTGTGCGGTCTCCATCGCTCTAATTTGTGTTCGGTTCCCTCACACGGATCCCACAAATCTAGATCCCACACCCGGCCTTCAATATCACCCCCTTCTCATCATCCACCTTACCCCCCCGTTCATCTCATCTCCTCAACACGAGGGGGGCTACACGATCAAGGGGATTATTTCACGAAGGAAATAATCGTCAAAGTGAGTGAAATCGACCAAGCGAAATCACCACTCTTCAAAGCAATGTTTGATCTAGAGGGGTCAAGTCCAGAGGGGATTATTTCACGAAGGAAATAATCGTCAAAGTGAGTGAAATCGACCAAGCGAAATCACCACTCTTCTCAGGATCAAAGCAATGTTTGATCCAGAGGGGTCAAGTCCAGAGGGGATTATTTCACGAAGGAAATAATTGCCAAAGGACGAAGGCTAATGGCTGACGGCGGTGAAATGATTCGCGGCGGAAGCAGTAACATTTTTTGCGGCTAGGATTTTGGAGGCTCTGATACCATGTTAGAAACAGGGCAAATCAAGAGAAAGGTGCAATTTTATTCATTAATATTAGGGTCTATATATTCAAGAGGAGTGGTCTCATTCTTCTACTCTATCCGATGTGGGACTAAACAAAAGAGGTCTATTCCTATCTAACATAAAGAAATAACTCTCAACAAATACCTTCCGATTAGATGTTGTTTGGTTGTTTTCCAAAAAGAAAAGGAAAGCTATTTCCATGTAAAAAAGAAAAGGAAATCCAATTACCATCCCCAACTACCTCGTTGCAAAACAAACGTTGGAGATAAAAATTTGATTGCAACATTTACCATTGTAAATCTATTTCACGTAAACCAAACAGTCCCAAAAATAATGAAATATCACCTGATAGAACATTAACCAAGCCATCAGGAGTGCATGTCGTGTAACTGCAGTCCACACTCGCGTTGAATTTCCAAGGAGACCACGGAAGGAAGGGGAACCGATCAAAATTCAGAACCTTCGATATATTATTTTCCCGAACAAACTCTCTCCATGAACTCGACATCCGGCTCTAATTGTAAGAATCCAGAACCATATGGTTGATGCACCAAGTAACAGAAAAACTTCCACAGGTGAACTCAGTAACCTGTAAACACAATGGCACATCACTTGCCAAATAAGGAGAAATAAGCACCAAAGATATCCTTGTGTCGTCGAAGTCCATGTCAAGCAAGGGAACATTCGCCTGCGCCTCTACAAGCTCGGCTCCCTTATTGTTGCTATCCTTACCTTTCTTCATCAGGGTGCATGATAACAAATCAGCTATTCTGCTAGGAAAAAACTCAAATCTATTGCATAGAATAAAGCATCTGATGCAATATTCCTTTAAGTTTGAATTCCATTGAGGTGAAAATGGTTCAGCTTGTCCAATCAAAACCGTATCGTGAGAGAACAAAAATACTCATTAAGCTTGTCCATAGCAAGACATTAGAGAAAGCTATGCAGAAAGTTTGCAGCAATTCTTATAGGTCATTCAAGTTTTTAGTGAGACAATGAATAATAAACTTGATTTATTGACGTGGCACTTGGTAGATAACATGGAATACACTGTTAATGGCCATTCTGATTTATTAAACGTGATAATTGTTATCCTACTTGACATTGGCATATAATACAGAAATCATTTGATCCATCGTTATACTATCTGGCAAATAATAAGAAAATTAACATTAATTAATGGCTAGAGTGAATAATAAACTTAATTCATTTTATCTTAGTTAGGCATATAGTATGGAGGTCAAAATTTTAGTCAATAGTACATAAATAAGGAATCATGAGTAGTCATCTTTGATCATGCACTTATTTAATAGAAGGTGAAGAATCAAAATGATTTTACCGTTATCCTATGGAGTATGGACATGGCTACAATCTTTTCAATGTTGTAAACTAATAATTGAATACAGTGTTAAACTTGATTTATATAAAGGGGTGTTCTCATGTCACTTGCGACAAGAAAACAAATTGGAGATTTATATTTGTGGACATTTTATTGGTGGATCCAGTCATGTATTTGTGGACATTATATTGGTGGATCCAGTCATGTATGTATCCTTCTGAGTTACTTCAAGCTGATAACATCTGTTTTTCTTCAATTTAGTACTTGGCTATCTCCACCTTCCAGGAGCATGCTAGTCTTTGTTCCCTTACCAATTAAATGTGTAATGGTATATACTTTCAGACATTACTTTCATCATTAGCACCATGAAGTATGAAAATAGGATAGTTATAGTAGCAGAGAATTTACAGCAGAGAACACTTAAAAATAAAATAAAAATATTCACTCTGATTTAAGTTCTAACAAGTTAAACAACAAGCAATGTATCTCCAAAAGTACCTTCAAGACATGAATGTTGTAACTTGAATGAAGAATGCTTGAGAACATGACGCTCCGCAAAACTTGGAATGTAACACACTGATAACATAGCGAGGAGGAAAACTAGAAGAAAGCTAACCTTCTACAAGGTAAACCATAGTGGACAAGCTAGACTGGCTCTTCATAATCCAATTGATAAATTTTCTGCAGAGATCTGTTGCTAGCATCTAAATAGTTAGAATTTTTGAGACATAAATCGTCAGGGATTTCTCAGCTTCTGGGGATTGATCCTTCTAAACTATCTTTGACATGCCTCATTGTTGGCCTCCTTTCTGGATTGGGCTGAACACACGCCAGTGCTATTTTTAGAACTGCGATAATCTCATCCTCCACGTTAGGCTCCTGAGATAAATATGGGTCAAATACATCAAACGTTGGCTTCTTCTCCTCGATACAGAACTGAAACCACTGAACCAAATCCATTTCCATAGTATCCAACAGAACTTCTGGTGATCGACCAGATATTAATTCAAGTAAAATAACTCCATAGGAGTAAACATCCCATTTGTTTGTTGGTTTCAGAGTTCTAAAAGCTTCAGGTGGTCGATAATATGGTTGATTATCAGTAACAGGACTAACTGGGCTAACTGCGGAATCAGAGAATTGACTCTGTGGTCGCTCTGGTGTGAATTCCTCTGCTAAACGAGCAAGACGCCCGACTCCAAAATCTGATATATATGGTTCCATTTTCAGTCCAAGAAGAATCTTGTTAGGCTTGAGATCTCCATGGAGATATTTATGTCCATGCAAAAATGCTAGGCCCTTGGCTATGCCTTTCATGATTTTAAGTCGAACTGTCCAAGGCATTGGTGAAAAAGCAACTCCGCTGTTTGCTGAAGTTAGACAAAATAAAGAATTGAATGAAATTCACAAACATTGATTAAAGTAGGCATATAGGTAAATTATACATCAAAACTGTGTGAGGCACACCATGATCCCCGAGAATGAAATTGAGCTCAGACAAGCTAATGCTTGAACCAGGACACACCAAGTGATTCAGAAATCATGTATATTTTCAATTTAGCAGACATTAAACAGCTAAGAAGCAAGCATATGAAGAAAACATATCTGAGCTTGAATTGGAGTTAATATCAAGCTTAGAAACTATTATTAAGGAGTAATAAATTAATCAGATTTATATGCTTTATGGGTAAAAGCTTGTGCCTGGCCAAGAACTTCATTATGTTGAGCGATCAGGATTCAAGATATGACAGTTTGCACATGGATTCATGATCTCAAATAAGCTACATAACTTAGAAGTTACAATGTTCACCTTCCAGCTCCCTTTTTTTCAGTGTGCACACATATGTATGACATGCTTACTACTGATATTATAATATTTGACTTCATTATGCCCAAAATGTTAACAGTACATTAATTAATAAAGTAACTTATGGCACATGATAAAATGAAGTATAACTTATGGATTTTAGTCTGGAGCATAATATAGAAATGTAAACAAGCAGTTAGATGAAGTGGAGGATTTGGGTCAATCTCACTTTAACATCATGTTAGGTTCAAGGCATATGTATTTTGTTTCTGCAGCACAATGAACTTGAGTCATTTAAAACAGAGCCCAAATTTCGCCAATCCAGGTTGCTTTGGTCAGATTCAATTTTAACATAGTGAATTCAACCTCCCTAGATTATGTTATGTATGTATGTAACTTCAACATATGAAATATACTAACAAATTTTTTTATCATGTAGTATAGAAATTATGAGGAGCAAACAAAAAATATTGTATTACTATAGTTCATAGAACAAAATCAATATCATTTCTATACTAAGAAAAGAGTCAACTAAAAGGAGATTGGACTCCTCAACCTGAGTACTTACCATGTAATGCAGCAGAGAGAGTTCCATTTGGTATATAATCATATACGAGAAGCTTCTCGTCAACCGACCAGTAATAAGCTCTCAATGCAACTATATTTACATGCCTAACTTTTGCAATAGCTTCCACCTCTAGTTGGAATTCTTTAAGCCTCTTCTGACCTCCTTCTCCAAACCTCCTAACAGCAAAAGTTCGACCATCATCCATCAAAACCTTGTAAACAATCCCATTAACACTCTTCCCCAAAACAAATGCAGTCGCCTGCAAAAGCTCTTCCAAATCAAAGTTCACATGCTTGTCCAATGGAACTAGACCAAATTTCTCTACTTCATTTTTACCAAAACACAAACATTCATTTCTCTTCAAATCCCCATTAGACTTCAATGGCCCTTTGATCCCCTTGTGCGAAATTGCTCTTCTATACAAGTAATAGAACAATAGAGCTATGATACCAAGTGCAAACACATCACTCACAATTAATGCAATGACCAGACTTCTTTTCACTCTACCTCCATTTCTCACACTGCTCAACGTGCAAGGGTTCTTCAACGGTGGACCGCAAAGGCCGGGATTTCCGATAAAAGATGATATCCCTCGATTGACCAAAGTGCCATTCTGAGGTATTGGACCACTGAGATTGTTATAGCTGAGATCAACATACACTTTCTCAGGTAAATTCCCAATGCTGCTCGGAATCAAACCGGAAAACAAATTGTGGGAGAGATCAGCAGTACCCTGAAGCCTACTAAGGTTGCCAATATCACTAGGAATCGCACCAGTCAGCCGATTGAACGAAACATCGAACGACTCCAGTGCACTCAAGCTCGTACCAAGACCAAAGGGGAGAGAACCAGAGAAGTTGTTGTGACTCAAAACAAGGGTTCTCAGCCTCTTGCAACGTATTAACGAAATGGGCATTGACCCATTAAGCAAATTATATGAAAGATCCAACATTTGAAGGGAAACCAAGCTCCCAATCTCAGAAGGGAGAGACCCAGATAAGGAATTCCCATACAGAACCAAACTCTGCAGAGATCTGGGCCTAAAGATCTCTGGAGGCAAGCTCCCATACAGTCTATTGCTCCTCAAGTTGATGTGTCGAAGAGAAGTGAGTGACCCAAGAGAAGAGGGCAATGTGCCCAAAAGCCCATTTTTAGGGAGGCTTAAGGAGACCACCATTGATTGCTTGCAGGTGATCCCATTCCAATGACAAGGGTCTTGATCTGAGGAGTTCCAGTTGGTTAAGGAACCACCTGGGTCATCTCTGATGGAGTTCTTGAATGAGAGGAGAGCAGCGGCTTCCTCATTGAGGTCGGCGTTGCAGAGGAAGAGGAGGCTCCAGACGAGAGGAGCTACGGATAGAGCTGAAGCCCTCATGTTTTCGGGCATAGAAAATGATGGATCAGGAGAGGAAAGAGAGGAGAGTGCAGATTTTGCGGCAAGATAGAAGCTTTGGCTGTCTGAATTGATCAAAGTCCGGCGTGGGTTCGTGTGGACCTCTGTGATCAGGACCGTTGGGAGTGGGAGGCTCGGGCGGTGACCTTGGATTCGGACGCTTGTCCTGTGCCAAGTGCTGTCTACATAAGCAAAGTTTGTGCTGGTTTTATGGTGGCCCAGGTCAAACAAATACTTAAACAAGAAACAATGCTAATTAGCAGTTAAAGGGGATGATCGCAATCTATATCTAAAGTGTTTGATAAATTTGGTGGACTGTAATCTATTTTTAGTAGTTTAGTGTTTGACCGTAGATAGAGTATAATTTGTCATGGTTGTAAAAATGATCAAGAAGCAGATAATAGTAAGTTGATAAATGAGGCTGAGATTTTGTGAAATTATGAGAGTTATAGTGATCTTTAACATGGTCAGTCCTCGTGAATTATATAATGCATCAAAAAGTAACCTTTTGAAATTTAGGAAATTTAGGATTTCAACTACAGATGGACAATGTCATTTGTGTCATCATCATTAATAGTCTTTGGTTGTCTTTTAAGCGAGAACCATAAACTTAAGTTGATAGGGAATATCCACCAACTTTTCTATCCATTGATGTTGCCGTGGAATCAGGTGAAAGATATAAAGCCCACTTTGAGATTTGTGTGCATCTTGATTTCACGGATCTCAAGGCAAGATCAATGGATATAAAAGTTGGTGGACACTCCTCCCTATCAACTTAAGTTTATAGGAGCCTTGCTCGTCTTTTAATGGTTCGGAATAGTCCGTTTGAGCAAATTTAAGTTTCAACGTATTAAAATAAAGGGTTAAGTGCGGATAGACTCTATCAATCATTGGCCATTTGCGGGGCCCAGATGGACCCCATTTAGTTATAATTGTGCGAATAAACCTCCTGAGTGAATTTTTTGAACTCTTAAAAGAATCAAAATTTTTTTTATCAAGGCTGATAGACCCTTGCAATCCTATTAGTGCGGATAGACCTCCAATTGCCAATTGTTTTATGACTCCTAAAAGAGTTGAAAATAGTTCGCTCATGGGGTCTATCTGCATTTGGACAGTAGTATAGCCGACAATTAGACTATTTGAGGTTTGTTCTATAATAAAAAAGAAAAAAACTACCGGGTCTATTTGTAACTGGGCGATGCTAAGGGGGGTCTATTCATAATTAAGTCTAAAACAGAAAATGATAGAACTCTATGTATGAAAAATCAACCCCAAAAAATGTATAAGAAAGAATTTCTCAGATATCGGTCATTTTGTACTAGTCCTTGTTTTTGGGCCTGTTTGGTTATTTTGTCAAAAAAAAAAAGGAATAGGAATCCAATGTAAATCCCGTCCTTTTAGCATTTAAGGGTGTTTCCTTGAAAATATTTTTTTTGCTTTGTTTCACACAAAAAATGAAAGATGAAAATCTCTATCAATACAATTTCTTGCTTTGGATCAAACTTGAGGAATATGAAATGACTATTTTGATGTGACCAATCAACCAATCAAACATGAAAAGAGAGAGTAGCCACTTTTTTTTATTAATTTTTAAGTTCCTTTCCACCCAATTCCATGAAAAAAACTCGGAATTGGCTTTTACAAAAAAAATACACTTTTTTGACATTTTCCAGAATCTTTCCAAAAAATTTTCTGCTGAAACAAAGCATGGAATAGGAATTCTTTTTCACTATTCTGACACAGAAAACGTGTGTCAGTCCTTTTCTTTGCTTTTCCACCCTAATTCTTTGAACCAATCAGGCCCTTTATGTTTCCATGTGCTAATGATGGTCTAATGGACAACTCGAGGAGCTTTGGTAGCCAATTACCTAACTATTCATTCATAGAATATTGTCGAACAGAGCCAGCATACTCCGAAATTCTAGTGATAGATACAATACTGAATGTGATTGCCCAAAAGATAAAGGTTGGATTTGTATGGGTGAACACTTTTATGATCGATCACCAAAAAGTGTGCGTACGCATACAAAGGAGAGAAGACTGGACCCTCGTGGTCAACATATGCCTGCGTCCAGCAAGTGAACTTTAAAAAAAAAAATCCTATTACTTTAGACTTTAAACTTAAAATCAAATCTGCTATAGTAAAATTTCAAATAATAAGTGAATGTTCAAGCTACAGCAAATTGCGAATCTCTAAAGCAGTGTTGATGAGACAGAAAATTTTTAAATCTCCAAAAACAACATTCATGCTACATTAAAATTTTTCTAGGTCATTCTACAGTAACATTTTGAAACATATGATGACACTATTTATTCGGCAGTAAACTGTATTGGAGTAATTATTAAAATTGATGGAGTAAAAAATACAATAAAATTAACGATACAAAACCAATTTTGATTAGATGTGCAAAGCAAAACACTACCCCGTGCGTAGCATGGGATTAATACTAGCATTATACCAATAATAAAAATGTGTACAAGGATCCTTTGTTTCCTCCTGTCACGTTTGTGGTAGGCGTCTGCATTTAGATAGTTAAAAAATTGCATAATAGGATGTTACAGTAAGAATTTTATCAAACTATCTCTACAATAGTGGGGTGACTTATACCATAGACAGAATAGCTATAATTCCCAAATAAACTTTTTAACCACATGTGAATATTATAACTCAACCCTTACTATGATACGGTCTGATAGAATCTTTTAGTGAGGATATCATCCAATGAAATTGGTGTTTGACTATCTTGCGGTCATAGAAAACCTTTTTAATAGTTCTTTATGAATCTCTCCCATTGGTCCGTAACCGATTGCCTAGCCTCAATGTCCGTATATCTGTCATCTTTCCCTCAATCTCTCACATCGAACATCCTTTATTTATTTATTTATCAAAATAAGTTTTGAAAATTATTGGTATTGCACAATGTCTTATGTGTGCTTTGAGGGTAGGGTGTACAAAATATCCGCATCTAAGAAAATATACTGGATATAAATATGACTAGTAAAATTTATAATTGATAGGATATTGTTGCCAATATAGTTATGTAGTAAAATATCCGGAGCCATATTTAAAATATCCAAATATATATTGTGGCAACAGTTTTAATCCTTAGATTAATGAATTTGAGGTTAATTTAGTTGATCAAGATATCTAATCTTCACTTTCCTATATATGAACATACTAATGAACTTTCTTGTATCATATGAACTATATTTTTTAATGTTATATAGTTTTCTCATATCCACTTTGTATTTGCATATGTATCCACATGCATATCCGTATCCGTATCCGATTTTTGCGGATAATGATATAAATTTTGTTTACCGAGGCATATTTGTATCCGTGTCCATGATTGATAAGCGATTATGTATATGATAATTATCATATCTAAGATGTATCACCCCTATTTGAGCATCATGCTCCATTAGGGGAATTTTTTTAAGAATGATTTTTTAATTGTATTTTATAAAAAAAAACAATTAAATCGAAAGCAAAGAGATAAAACTATTATTGATTTTTTTTTCTTTGGGTTTTTTTTTTGGGGGGGTGGATAGATAGGTTTTGGGGGGAAGGAGAGAGTTGCCGGCATTGAGAGTCTCTGTATTAATTCACCACTTAGTTATTATATTCATCGTAGGTTTAGGCGTGTTTGGCGACCAACAAAAATGGGGCTAAGTTTGATCTTGGTCTTGTTTTGAGATGAAATGTCTTTGGGAAAAATCGGGCCAACTCTAACCCAGTTTTACTTAGGCCAAAAAAGGCCCCTCAAAGCTGGTTCTTTTTCAATCCAATTCCTCATGGATAAAAACACCAGTTCTTTTCAAAACTAGACTAAAATTAGTCTTGACCCAGTTTTCAGAAGATTGCCAACTTTTATACTCATCAGTCATCACAAGTCTCTATACTCATCCTCAAAGTCTTGTACTCATTCTATATACCCGTCACTGAGTTTATGACTTATCACTGAGCCTCTGTACTTTCCTCAAGTCCCTGAACTCACCCGAGCCTTTGTACTCTCTAAATTCTCTCTGTCCTCATCTCGAGTTTTGGTGAATATCACCCAGTCTTCATATCATCTAGAGTCTCCTACTCATCCCACTTACAACACTTCTAAATTAAAAAAAAAAAATTTGATTCACCGGGAATTAAACAACAAATCATAGAAATCAAATAACGAAAATTACATGCACAAGAGTTACAACATTCCCCAAAAACCGTAAATCAAAATAAATAAATAAATAAATAAAATGAGTCATATAAAAACGGCCCAAACACAGGGCTTCAAAGGGTGCCCCATTAGTTCGTGACCCAAAAGAAAACAATAAAAACTTTGAAAGTCCAAACTCTAGCCCAATAACCTCACCCGACAAGGAAATATAATAAAGCACATGATGAAGTGAGTTGACGCGTGGCGCAAAAAACTGGTTGGCTGACCCACCTTTCCCAAATAAACTACACACAGCGCCCTTTAAGGTCTGAAATTACAATCGGTTCCAAAAACATCCCAAAAAGCGATCAAGACTCCAAAAGTTCTAAATATTATGTGCAAACCCCTCATAAAATCTGAAACCGACAAAACAACACTAATAAATTTCAAAAATATTACCAAGGATTCGGATCCTCTCTAATTAGGTGGTAATTGAAGAGTGGACAATTATAAAAGTAAAAATTCTAAATGGCTTAATTTTATTCCTTGAAACTAGAATGAACGATACTAATAGGGATAATTGAACCCTTTCTAATTTTACCGCATAATTGGAGAGAATCTCAATCTATATTGCTGCCTATTATCCCTACACTAGAAAACCATAGCTAACTATCAAGAAGAGTAGTGTATTAATGGCTAAAGATCATAAAACCCCTTAACTTTGGATGATTATCAGAAAACCCCATTGACTTTGAAAATATTAGAAAACCCCTTAACTTTGGATGATTATCAGAAAACCCCTTAACTTTGAGATTTTATCATAAAATCCCCTAATTTAAGAGGGTTTTCGATAAAATCTCAAAGTTAAAGGGGGTTTTTTGATAAATACTAAAAGTTAGGAGGGGGTTTTGTGATAATCCCAATACTTAAGGGGGGTTTTTCTAATATTTTGAAAGTTAGGGGGGGGGTTTCGATAATTGTCCAAAGTTAAGGGGTTTTCTGATATTTAGCCTTTATTAATCCTTACTCAGAATTTGAGTGAGGAATCTCTATTCTCGAAAATGCGAATCCTCGTAATCTACAGTTAGTGATGGAGCTATGTAGCGTCTAGTAGTGTGTTTTATAAAATATTTTTTATAAATTTTTACTTGGGAGAGGTTTTAAAATAAACCCATTTACAACTTTATTCACCAAAATCGACCTCTTTAAAACTTATTTATAAAGTTGATTCAGCCAATTACCTTAGTAAGCAAATGTAAACCTGGCGATTTAAGAAATACATTTCTTTCTAATTAGTCGGATTGTCAATCCCTACTATTAGAAACCTAGTTAATTATCTTTTAAAATAATAGGGGTTGACAATCGTAACTATTTTGAACGGTAACTTTAGCCCCTATTATTAACCCTTGTAATTAAATTAGTATCTATAGAAAGAATCGTTTTTTTTAATGGATGCAGTTTCAGCATGCGGTGTTGCTGTCACCAAAACTATGCTGGACTGTGTTCATGGCACTCCGCTCTCGGAGAAATGCATCAAGGACTACGAGGGTCCCACAACGACGTAAATACTTGTGATGGGATGCAGGGGGAGAGAGAGCATTATCACAAACCATTAATGTTCTCAACTACCCACTGCAAAATCATCGCAAAAGTTATTAGTTATTAAATGAAATATATGTGGAACGAATTGCCCTCCCCTGTTACTCGAATTGATGTCACTTTGTTCGGACTTTTTTTTTTTAATATAGTGCTCATATTTACATCACCGACAGTGTGAAAGAAGTCTTATCTTTTTTTTTATTTGCAAAATGTCCTTGACCTAATTAGACCAACATACGGCCTGACGCCTCGTTCATTGGTCTAATGTGATGTTAAAAAGTAGTTATGAACAATCCTCATAATTAACATTAGGCTTTGTTTGACAAGTCAGCAAAAACAAGGCTAAACTTGCATTATTTTTTAATTAGGCCAGAGTTGACCCAAGATACATGGGGGGTGGTTCAACTCTGGCTTGATTTTGAGGGCTAAAAATAAACTAGAAAAAACTGGGTCAGAGTTGACTAACTTTTCCCAAATACATAATAGATCGAAATCAGGTGAGGTTTAAACTTGACCCAATTTGTCGGTGGGCTGCCAAAACACCACTTAGACGTCAATGCAGCGTAAGGAATTTTAAATTGGCATGAAATCAACCTATGTTCAAATTCTATTGTGTACGTACCAGTAAAACCGATTAATAATAGGGGTTAATTACACATGGACCTTGGTAGTACTATCACTGGTTTGAACGCAATATCCTGTAATTTCACTTCGCCATATATACATTTTGGGTGATATTTTTTGAACGTAACATCTAAATTTTGAACAATTGCAAAACGTTGAACTACTAAAACATGTTAAAGAGTTCATAACTTACAATTATTGCGCCTCACCATCTTTGCCATTGGATTCCACACAAGATATTTCCCCTCATTTCCCTATAAATAGGGAGCATCTCTCCCCTATTCTCCTCACACCCTAGCCCACTTCTATAGCGAAGTCCCAACAAACTAATTAAGATGAAGTCCTCACCCTTTCTCCTTCTGGCTCTCCTCTCTGCCCTCCTCCTCCTCCTCAACAATGCACCAGCTGCTGAGTCCGCGACCTGCAACCCCCAGCAGCTGAGCTCCTGCGCGGGGGCCATCATGTCCTCAGCTCCCCCCTCCGCCACTTGCTGTGCCAATCTCAGGCAGCAGACTTCTTGCCTCTGCCAGTACGCGAAGAACCCGAGCCTCAGGGGCTACATCACCTCGCCTAACGCTAAGAAGCTTGCTGCTACTTGTGGCGTTAGCATCCCAAACTGTTGATTTTGGTGGTGTTGTATGAATCTTGAAGAAATGCATGAAGTTATGGTGTGTTATGGTTAGTCTTCGGTGTACTGTATAAGATGTTGTATGTGTCAATCAATATGTAATGGTGAGTAAGCAAGCAGTAATTGGTGATATTTCGGTTTTCTTTAATTTCTTCTTTTTGCAGTTTTAATAAATCTATGATGGTGATCTCCTAAAGTACTGGGTTTCACTTTTAGTGCCTAAAAGTACCGGATTTGAAGGGGGAAATTTGTGTTGGACAAAGGAAAATCTGTTCTCTCATCTCCATTTTAGTCTATTATTTGTGGCTTGTTTCAGACTTAAAATATATTACGATTTATGAGGGAAAAGAAGTGTTTAGCTTTCACCTGTATATGTACAAGAAATCCTATGGTACTATTAAATTTACTAATTTAGAGTAAATTACGCAAACACCCCAGAATTTTGGGATGTTTTCCATGAAGCACCTTGGAACTTTGTTTATAATTCTTCGAAACGCCCATGAATCTTAGATTGTATGACGTAATTCACTAAACTTTCATCTTTCCTTAACATATCCCTTTTAGAAAAATAATAAGTGTACTGTACTTTTTATACTATTTTTGCACTATTACAAACAAAAGAGTGGGGGTCTTTTTAAAAATTATAAAAATAAAGTGGTGACTCATGATGAACCCCTCTTTTATTTGTGATAATGTCAAATTAGTATGAAAAGTACAGTACACTTATCATTACTCATTCTTTTACATATACATGAGAAATAATTAAAATATTTTTGAGAGAAAATTTCTTTACTGGGAGTGGTCCGTTGCCCGTAAAGGAAAATGTCTAATTATTGAGGATTTTTCTCTTAGATTCGTTTTAATTTCCATTTACAACTAGAAAGCCCTTTGGAAATTTTTAAAGTTTATGAGGATTACGCTATAGACTTTAATTTATAAGTAAAACTATATTTACTCTTTTGTTAATCTTTCATTCCCAAAAAAACATAACTAAATTACCAAACTTAATCAATCCACGTACGACATATGTCTCGCCTGTACAAAGATAGGCGAAGATGTGACATAGTATGCCAGTGGAAGAAGGACCAGCGGATAGTGTGTGTGTGTGAACAGAAGTTCGTTTTGTGGTGCATTTGGGAACAAGAAAATTCGCCGTGATTAGCGGTTGATTTCAATTGGCTGCAGGCTACACTTCTGTGGAATTAGAAAGGGAGTGAGTTAGGCCAGCTACTTTAACATGGTGGGCAAATAGCTTATTTTAGTTTATAAGCATAAAAAAAAAGCTAGAGTACTCTAGTTTATCTTTTGGTGGTTTATAAACCACAAGGGTTGACCAAGCAAAAGACTAATATACTTCTCATCATTTTAAAAAATTTAAAGTCCCATTTATCACTCTCCAATGCCATTAAATACTTCTTGGTCATTTTGACAACAATGATGACTTATAAGCCACCCATTTACCAAACACTCTATTACTGAAAATGGATTGTAATTCATTAAATTTATCAAACACTTTGACGTATAATTCACTTGGCATATAAACTATTTTCAGATTATAAGTCAAGGAGATTATAATCCAAAGTTGCCAAACATGCTCCCAATCGTTTACTCAATATTGCTCAAAGTGGGAAAAGGACTTAGGTTGTGTCACATATAATCCGCTAAATTTTCAACTTTTCCCAACGAACCCCTTTACATGTAAATTATGAATAACTAAAATGTTCCTTACATTCTTGTACTAAGGGAAAGGGTCCGTTACCTGTAAATGGAAAATGTTGTAATTGAGAACTTTTCTCTCAAACACATTTTAATTTCATTTATAGTGAGATGGTCCTTCGGAAAAATTTTAAAGTTTATGAGAATTAAGTGCGGTATATACCTCAAAATTCAAGGGGTTTAGTGAAATAAAAAAAGTTTGGGGGATCAGTTTCGTGAGAAAACCGCCATAGAGCTTTCTGAAAATCCAAAAATTATAAATAGCCTCATAAACAAATACAAACAGTCTCCAAAAAATCTTGGATTAGCAAAGCCCCTTAAAATTCAAAAATTCACCCAAAAAATATAATGATTACGAAAAACCTCTTAAAAGTATGAAAATTGCAAAACTCTCCTAGCAAAAATTTGAAAGTTAAAATAGCCCCAAAAATCTTTAAAATTAAAAAAAGCTTCCAGGAAAATCCAAAATTTTTAAAAATCCAAAATTAAAGATAGACCTTTGAAATACAAAATTACAAACAACCCCTAAATTATATATATTAAACTTTGTGCCAAATTGTCACTATGTTCTTGAAAGAAAGGGTGCAGCCCATTCTGAGTGTGTAACATCCAGTTACTTATTTCAATTTATAAGTAACTCAGATCCATCTGACATTATGCTAGATTTACTTTGTATTATAAAACTGAGCTTTTATTGCCTGCTCCAAATCAGCCAACCAATTAAATATTCTTGCAATCAATTATTCCAATGCATAAATCAAGCATATATAAAGCATCATTACAAGACGTTCATTTAGAAGACAACTGAACTTACATAAACATCAAGAAACCAAGTCCAGCCTAACACACATAAGCAGTGGCCAAGCTAAAATCCTTTATTTATAAGCCAGAAATACTCTCATTTCCCATAAAATCTAGCATCTTGGATATGCAACCTTACAAGCAGCAGCCACCCTCCTGCTGTTTTTAGAGTTGACGTATCCCTTCAGCTTGGGGTCTCTCATGTACTGGCAGAAACACGGCTGCTGCTGCTTCAGTTTTGTACAGCATGCCGCTGAGGGCGGAGCAGACGAACCAATCGCGCCCGCGCATGGGCTCAGCTCCACAGGATTGCATGCCGAGTGCACGGAGAGCGGAGCGGCGGTCAGGAGGAGGACAGAGATGACAAACAACAAGGAGACTGGTGGTTTCATAGCTGGAAAATAGAAACAAGAGCGAGCAATGGTGGAGTAGGGAAGGCATTAGCAGAGTTCGTATTTATAGAAGAGCAATGCTACCAACTGTAGGGGTTTGAATCCCTTTCCGTGCCAAAAAGTAGCTGAGGGATCAATACTTTTAGTTGAAACCATTAATTGCTTAATTGACGATTGTGGGAGATCGATTATGATTCATTTGAAATGTAACACTTATTATATTCTTAGCCACGTATTGCACTTGTTCATATTTTACACTCAAAAGACAAATCATAATAATACACTAAACAATCAATGGTACCGAGAAGATCCGAATTCTACAGATTTTGTAAATATTTAGATCTTTTCTCTATTGAAAACTGTGGAAACACACAGCACAAGATATATATATATATATATATATATATATATATATATATATATATATATATATATATATATATATATATATATATATATATATACATTTTAGTTAGAAATGATATGTTGTTTTGAATTCATTTTAAATCTGACATAATTAAGATAATTCTAATGGTTTATGTTGTTATCTGCTTTTCACTTATTAAGTAAAATCACAACCATTCACTGGAATATACTATTATAATTAAAAGTAGTGCTTCCTTTTCTACTTTTCTATGGTATAGAAAGTCGAACTTCAAATATTAATTTGTTTGTATACTGTCCTCTGTCACTTAGCCATTAGTTCCTAAACCATATTTAACATTTAGATGATTTTAATTGATTTCAATTACAATAACACTGTTGTTCGCGGTAAAAGTCGGGATAATTGTCATTGCTTGAATCCGTTACAAACTTCAGTCGCTTACAACGAGATTCGAGAAAAAAGATCGCCTTTTTATAAGGCTTACAGTGAAAATCAAAAAATTATAACTTTTATCCTTTTGAACAAACGCTCGGATCCGTTTATCGGGTCCTCGCTTGCGTGGGTGTCTTTGCCTGTGCCGGGGACTTTATTCCGTCCGTGGACCACCGCGTGATCGTGATCCAAAGAGAAAGATCTACACGGTAGACGGGGGTTATCTCACGAAGGAAATAACAGCCCGAAGCGAATGAGATCGACCAAGCGAAATCAAAGCTCTTCTCGAGATTAAAACAAAGTTTAATCTCGAGGAATCACGTGTAGATCTGAGATCCGATCTCTCGAACCTTTTTGAGGGGATTATCTCACGAAGGAGGATAATAGCCCTGGGGATTATCTCACAAAGGATGATAATAGCCCTTAAGAGTTCGCCGAGATCTGGATCTGGTGTCGAAGAAGATCGGTCGTCGCTCCCGAGTTTGGATCTGAGGTGAGAAGACAATTTGGCAAAGCTTCCACTTCTCCAAAATTTCAGATCTCAACAAATGAGCCCCCTCCCTCCTATTTATAGCTTTACAAAGTGGATACGGGTCAAAACTGGGCCTAAAAGCCCTCCTAGACACCTAGGTGTCTCGGTTTTGGCCGAGACACTCAAGGTGTCTCGGCCTTGCGAGACACTTTGAGGTGTCTCGGCCTTGGCCGAGATAGCTTCGACTATCTTGATTGTTTTGATCATAATTCTCTTGTCCGATCTCAGAATGAGATGATTCAAGATGCATTGGAAAGACGATGAGGAGAGCTACAACTTTTATTTTTTGAGTTTCTTCATATTCAAATCGCATCATGGCCAAAATTGGCGAGACATTTGGTGTCTCGGCCATGACCGAGACACTTTTTTGTGTCTCGGCTACTTCCGAGACACTCTGGACTATTTTGATAATAACTTCCTCGTTTGATCTCTGAATGAGGTGATTCAAGATGAATTAGAAAGAGGATGAGGAGAGCTATAACTTTTATGTTCTGAGATTCTTCAGATTCAAACCTTCTCATAGCCAAAATCTGCAAGACATGTGGTGTCTTGACCATGGCCGAGACACTTTTTGTGTCTCAGCCACTGCTGAGATACTCTGCACCATTTTGGTGATAACTCCCTCGTCCGATCTCTGAATGAGGTGATTCAAGATGCGTTAGAAATCTGGTGAAGAGAGGTACAACTGTTATGTTTTGAGATTCCTCATATTCGAACTGTATCATGGCCGAAATGTGTGAGACATCATTGGTGTCTTGCAGGTGTGAAACAGTCTGGACCCTCTCGGTTGTTTCAGCTCTAACTCTCTCGTCCGTTCTCGGAATGAGTTGATCCAAGATGCGTTAGAAAGCTGGAGAGGATATCTACAACCTCCCATAGGCAAGTCACCCATGGTGAGAGCGAGACACATGTGGTGCTAAATCTTTTATGGGTATCCTGCAGCTCATGGTTGAGTCGTTTCTTCGTTATTTTGCCGTTCCCATTGACTCGTATGCTTCGCCGATGTGCTTATTGCACTTTGTTCACTCATCATTGACGGTCCGTCAATCATCAACTCACTGTCACGAGTTACGTTCGGGGACTTATAGGCAATTTTACACGTCTACAACTGTCATTTCCTACAAATTATATTATTATTATTATTTTTCCACTCAAGACAAATAAAAACCCAATTTTAGTGAGCCATGTATAGTTTGAGTGCTTGAGATGGGATATAAGAGTGCGCGTAATGATCATACATAGCACTCAATACTGATAGTTTGAAATTTTGGGCTGAACCATGTGAAGGGCAATGAGTAGACACCATGATATATCATTTATAATATACTTAGAATTTTGTGGATGCAACATTTGTCCTTCAAGTGCTCAGCATCAGGCTGCTGGGTTGGTGAGAGCTAGTTTTCAAGTATGTCATGATAAGAAGCGGAGAAGTATGCGTGCTGACCTACTACAAGTTGAAAGTTAAAAACAAGAACAGTAAAGATTCTTTTATAAAAAAATTAGCAATTTGTCAGAATGATCCTTATTGGTGTGAAAAGGGAGTTACGAGACTTTGCAGACAGAGTGGGGAGTTTTCACAAATGTAACATGAAACTCTAAAATTATCATAATCTTTTTGTCAGAAAACTATATATCGTTAGTTTTCGACATGCACCATTTGCATTGTTGCTATTAACACCTAGGGAAAAAACTGCTTCTTGTTGATGCATTTTCTCAACGGGTTGAGGACGTGATTGCCCCAGACCTGGTGACATCCCGTTGCCTAGTCCAAATTAGCCGACAATTCACGCGAGGCCACAACATACCGCTTCTTGAAAGAACGGGCATCGCCAAAAATGTCATATTTAGTGTAGAGAGAATACATTTTTTGGGACTCCTGTGATAGGGTTTCTCTTTCATTGTGATGTGAGTTTTTCACAAAAGAAAACATTCAATTTATAAGCTTTTCTCTTCACCATCTACATTTAATTTATAGGCTTTTCTCCTCATCATCTCCACCTAAAAAATAACAGTCACTAGTAGAATAATGACCTAACTAGACGGATCAAACTAGACGGAAATTTTCCGTCTAGTTTGATCAAAATATAAATTTTAATTTTTTAATTTTTAAAAATCAACCTAGACGAATTTCCGTCTAGGTTGCAATCTAGACGAATTTCCGTCTAGTTTTTCAACCTAGACCGAAATTCCGTCTGGGTTAGTGAACCACAAAAAAATAAATACAAACCCTAACTCCTTCCCTCTCCTGATTTCCCGAACCCTCGAACCTTTCCCTTTCATTCCTTCCCGCCCCCCCTCCTTCTCCCCTCCTTGTCCCCATTCCTCCCCGCCCCCATTCGTCCCCCCTCCGTCCCTCATTCCCTCCCCCCCCTCCCGCCCTCTCCCCTCCCACCTCCCTCCTGCCCCCCGGCCGCCCCCTCCCCCGTCCCTCACGCTTGTTTGTCCGGATCTCATGTGCTCATAGCCTCAGGTATTTTTCTTAAAATTCAAGTTTTCAAAATTTATTTTGTTTATTCTGAATTTAGTTTAAATACCCTAAATTATGATCTAAAATTAACAAGTAACATTAGTATAAAACTAATTAAAAAATTCAGTTAATTACCCTACTCGAACAACCCGATTAATCATAAATTTAATTGAATATTTAGTTAAAGATTAACTCTAATTGAACACCCAAATTATGATAGCCGATTTACACTAAGTTCCGTATGCATTCAAAATTATGTGTGATGATATGAGTTTGTGATGCTAAATTACGCGGAAATAAAAAATTCCATAAAATAGAGTGATATATAACACATTATAATAAATTATAATGTGTTATATATCCAATTTAGGTGAATGAAAAAGATAACGTTACCCTAGATTTCCGTCCAATAATTACATCCAATTCTTTTGACTTATAATATATAAGATATACGACTCATATTTGGGTAGGAGATGAAATTTTCTACCCAAAATGATCGCTTGCATTATATTATAAGGAGAAAGAATTGGTACTAAAATTCGTAATTATTGGATCGTCCTTCGGACGGGTTAGAATATAGTAGTGCATACATTCAACCGTATACTTTGTATGTTTTCATTTCTTGAAAGTTTCGGTAGCACGTATTCGTTGTTCTCCGTGTACAATAAGCGTATGTTGTTCTCGCTTCGGCTCATCACAACACGCATTATAACATCCGCACGTTGTACGTGGAGAACGTAGGTACCAAATTTACAAGAAATGAAAACATATAAAGTATAATGGTTGAATGTAGGCACTACTATATTCTTAATGGGATAGAAGCCTTCCTATGACAGCCGGTAGATTGTGGTAATTATTTCCTATATACATTTTAAATTTAATCTAAGAGAAATTTTTTTAATTATTAAATGATGTATGTATGAGAGGTAGGATGTGAGTTGTGCGTATATTATTACGCACGATTCATAAATTTACATGAAAGTAGTGAGATTAATTGAAGTTAATAATTGTATAAAATTTACAGATGAGGGTAATTCCTGACAAATCGTGGATAGATATCCCTCGACTTGAAAGATTTCGTGACACGCGATATAAGGAGGGATGTGACGCATTCATGCGATATGCCGAAATGAATCCGAGAAATCTAAAGAGCGGTGCTATGTATTGTCCCTGTTGTAGGTGTAGGAATATGAAGCTACTGAATAGAAATGATATACGGCTCCATCTAATTAAATCAGGCTTTGATGAGAACTATAAATATTGGTCATATCACGGAAAAGATTGTATTGAAGATGAGGAGCCGAATGTGCATGTTGGTACGTCCGGTGGCTTACGGTTAGATGACACAGAGAGAATGTTCAATGATATGGTTTCACGTCCGATCGAAAATAATGTCGATGACAATGGGGAAGATGATACCGGAGATGACATTGAAGATGATATCGAAATGATGCTTTGAAAAGGTCGTAGATGTCGAAGGTGAGGAAAATCTTGAAGATATGCCGCCTTCCGCAGATGTAGAGGAGATAATGAAGCTAGTAGAAGATCATGAAAAGGAGCTATATGAGGGTTGTACCGATTACTCCAGATTTTCTTTTATCTGAAACTCCTGCATATTAAGACACTGAGTGGAATGGTCGATAATTATTTTGAAATGCTTCTAGATTTGCTTCGGACGGTTATTCCTGAGGAGAGGCTAGCATACCCCGAACAACTTATCAGGCTGAAAAGATTGTTTCCGCTCTGGGTCTTGATTATAATAAAATCGAT
Organism: Asparagus setaceus; assembly: GCA_012295165.1. Taxonomy (NCBI): domain Eukaryota; kingdom Viridiplantae; phylum Streptophyta; class Magnoliopsida; order Asparagales; family Asparagaceae; genus Asparagus; species Asparagus setaceus. The sequence goes on along the minus strand of CM022703.1, from coordinate 38,154,328 downwards.
GCATGTCCGAACGATTGTATGCTATACTATAAAGCCAATAAAGACCTTCAGGAGTGTCCGACGTGTGGGGTTTCGGTGGAAACAACGCAAAAACTCTTCAACAGGAGGACACCGTAAGTAGAGGGATGCGTAAGAAGATTCCAAAGAAAGGTGCTTCGTCATTTTCCATTGGTCCCTAGATTGCAACGATTGTATATGAACAAAGAGACCGCAAAGAACATGAGGTGGCATAAAGATGATCGAATAGATGATGGTAAATTGAGACATCCTGGCGATGCTTTAGCTTGGAAGCATATTGATAAAATCTATCCCCGCTTTGTCGATGATTGTAGAAATATCGTTGGGCTTATCTAGCTTAACGGATTCAATCCGCTTGGGGTAATGAGTTCGGCCGGTCTACTTGGCCAAGAGTATTAATGCCATATAATTTACCTCCATTGCTTTGTATGAAACACCGTATATGATACTTCGCTGTCGATACCGCAAGCACGCATCGGGGAATGATATTGACGCTATTTGGAGCCGCTAATTGATGAGTGAAACAGTTATGGCATGAGGGTGTAATGACGTATGATGTTCATCTTAAAGAGTCGCTAGATTACGTGCTATTTTAATGTGGACGATTAATGATTTTCCGCTTATGCTAATCTGTCCGGCTGGTCTACGAAGGGCAAGTTTGCTTGTCCCAGATGTGGTCCGAATTTGAAGTCGTTCAATTAGCACATAGCCGAAAGAGCCGCTATTGGTTTAATAGAAGGTGGTTACCCTTGAGTCATAAGTTTCAAAAATGTCCGCTATGTTTGATGGCACGCTTGAGAAGAGGATGACGCCGCGATGACCGGAGATGAGATTGTACAGCTTGCTTGAGGGGTATCCGAAAGTAAGGTTTGGAAAAACAGCTTATTCAGTACGCCAAGCTCTGAGTAAGAGACTCCTTAAAGAGAAAAAAAACAATGAAGCGTAAGAGAACTGTCCGGAGATTGCAAGCTGAGGATGAAGCCAAAAAATTGCCTAGAGGATGGACTAAATTTAGTATCTTCTTTCAGCTACCTTACCGCAAAAGCTTAAAATCCGCACAACTTAGATGTGATGCATATTGAGAAAAATGTTTGCGATAATATAGTGTCAACTCTCTTACGTGATGCCAATAAGTCGAAGGATGGCCCTACGGGCTCGCCAAGACTTGACGGCGCTGAATATTCGAATGATTTGCATGCACAAGACGTTGGTCAAAAAAGAATGAAGTTACCTCCGTCTCGTGTTACAATGTCGACTGAGCAGATGCAGAGATTTTGTGAAATTCTCAAATCGGTAAAGTCACCGGATGGTTACTCATCTAACATATCAAATAATGTCCAGTGCAAGAGAGGAAACTCTTAGGTTTGAAGACCCATGATTACCACGTCCTTCTTCATCAATTGCTCCCGGTTGCACTCCTTAACAATATGGATAAAGAAGCGTCGAAGATTATTATTGAGTATTGTGGATTCTTCGTAAAATTGTGCTCTAAAGTTATAGATGTGGGTGAATTTAATAAACTTGAAGCAGATATCCGAAGTTACTTTATGCAATATGGAAGTGATATTTCCGCCTTCTTTTTACTTATCATGGTCCATCTTACCCAACATCTTGCAAGAGAGGCTATGATTGCAGGTCCTGTTACTTATCGTTGGATGTATCCGATTGAAAGGTTAGGCATTTCATGACCTTTCTTTACTTATGTATGCATTTCTTATATTGACTCCAAATAATAATTGCTTATTTTCAAATTATCGTAGATATTTGGGTTGCATGAAACACTATGTTCGCAATCGAGCTCATCCAGAGGGTTCGATAGCTGAAGGATATGTGGCCAACGAATGCTTTGTGTTTGCATCACGTTTCATGCGTAAGAAGAAAACCGCATATCAGAATCCACCTAAGGATAAGAAGCGTGAAAAGTATTCAAGTTCTGACTTAGATCAAATTCATGCATATGTATTAGAAAATCTTGATATTTTCAGAGACTATCGAAGGTAACAAATAAAAAAAGTAATATGGATGTTATATAATAATTTACTTTTAACTCATCAATATAATCTTATATATTGTATTAATAGGCGACCCCGGAGAAGCTTAGGAATGAAATAACGGTAGGAATGCAGCATACTATTCAAAAAGCATAAGAACTAATTTGCGATTGGTTCGAATTGATGTAAGTGTTGTATGATTCTAGCAACGAACTTTAAGGTAATATTGTCTTTAATATTCATCGATATTGTTTTGCTTAGGTTGAAACATCACTTTTGAGGGCACTACATTATCTCGAAGAAATTATTATTCATGCACAACGCCCTTACTACGGTAAGACGTTATAATGAACATATTGTCAATGGGTATAAATTCAACGCTAAAGACCGATGATAGGAGGGTAACCCAAAACAAGTGGAGTCATGGGTTGTTTTGCTCAAGAATGTTTTTCAAGTACAAGAGATCGTAACCCGCCTAGTGACATCATATATTATGGCCAATTAGAAGATATTGTGGAGGTAATTTATGGTTTTGGTAAACCCGAACAATGTAGTTACATGATGTTCAAGGTTCGGTGGTGTCCTGCAAAAATGCAAAAGGATCATTACGGGTTTACACTTGTCAATCTTGACCGAGAAATATATCAAGATGAGAAATTTATTTTCGCAGAACAAGCGGATCAGTGCTTCTATGTGAAAGATCCAAATGTTTTTGCTGAATGGGTGGTTTTGTACAAGGAGCCAAGATCCATTGTTCTTCCTAATAACAATGAAATAAATGATGAGGAAAGTGAAGATAATTGTAATGAACCAATTGAGTCATCTGATGATGTTTGGCAAGACTTTTCGTACACGCAAAATGTGGCGCTTGATATGGAAGATCATGGTAATCAAACCGACATTCAGAATCTTATTGCAAATTAATGATGATAGGTATGAGCTACGTTCCAGTGCATTATTGTTTTAAAAATTTGCTTAATAATATTATTTAATGAGGGTATGATAACAGCTCATCCAAAATTTTCAATGCATTTATGATATTAATTGTTGAGTTTCTTGATAATTTATTTTTGCAGATGAGGAACATAAGGCTATTCGGTAAGAATCGTGATAAGACCCGGAGTACCACCCCTACCAGTCACAATGAGGAGACACTGACCCTCTAGTGCCCCACCACCACCACCTCCTCATGAGGGTATAAATTATTTAACATATTAACTAATTTTTATTCTCAAATTAGTCATCTAACTTATATTGTTTTTTGGTTGCAGACTGGGGTTTTTCAACACCAGACCAACCTGGTGCACCACCACCACCACCACATCCTCATACTGGTATAAATTATTTAATATATTAATAAATTTTAAATAAAAATTAGTCATCTAACTTATATCGCTTCTTGGTTGCAGATTGGGGATTTTCAACACCGGACCAACTGGTGCACCACCAATATCGCTTTATGCGGTACAATTGATTTAATGGTTGCATAAATTTTTTAAAAAATTAGTAATGTAGCTCATATTGTTTTTGAATGCAGACTTGGTTTTTCAACACTGCCATCCTGCACCACCGTAACAATCACATGAGACAGTATTAATACTCGCTTATCATTTATAGGTGTGATTTATTAATTTTTAATATTAATTATCCTCTTTATTAATTGAATGCACTCATGGACACCCTCCTTCTCTTCTCCAACATTTCATACCGATTTGCGGTCCAAGACGATGAGTATCGCCGTCTACCCTACCTCGGGCGATTACCTCGAGAAAAGTAGCAATGAAGCACCACCCATTAGCGGATAAAAGGTATAATGAGATCATGCCTATAATGGAGGTTAGAATGACCGCTATACCGCTAAAAAAGGGAGGAAGATAAAGGTAAATTTTATAGGTGTCCTATAGTAAGCACTTTTAATTTTATTGTAATGTGGTTACGTGTTCTTTAGTTACATGATATATTATCATATTGTTATTATTATAGGTGCTATGCCAGATCGGATAACGGGACGACGTCGGGGGGGCAAGCCCGAGTCCAAACAACCACCAAGGGGCATGAGAGCCATTATTCGCTGGAATAATGAAGCATTGCCTATTGGTGCTTGGGCGGCGAGATTTAATAGTTACATCGGGTTCTCGTAGAGCAAGCATTGTCAATCCAGATTTCAATTTTAAGGAACTACCGTGGACAGCATATGAGCAGATATGGAAGGACCTTATGGTAATTATTCATGTTATTCATTTATTATTGAATAGCAATAGATATTGTATATATTATCGTAATTAAAATATGTCTTCCTATTTTACAGGAATATTTTTGTCTTGAGGACTTTCCAGGGGCTTGGAACTATGTTTTTAATGTTAAGGTTGAAACCATCCTCAAACAAAGGGAGACATCAAATTAAGACGTAAACATATGACAAGTATACTGAGGACCGACAACATTTTTGAACATTGATGAAAGGGTTGACAAGCTTCATTTCACAGCTCTCCTCATGTATTGGGACACTGAGGCCGCACAGGTTAGTTTTATGATATACTATATACATGTCATGATATTTTCATTCATTGTAACTTTACTGATATTCAATTTTTTAAAGAACAAATCAACGAAGGGGTCAGTAAATAGAGGAAAAAAGTTACATGACCACCACTTGGGTTCACACTCCTATGCTATCCTGGAGGATGATTATTGTCGAGAGCGGGTATATATTATTTAAAATTTTTAAAGATCTTCGTGCTTAATATGACGACAAATTCTCATAAATTTATAAAATTACAGGGAAAATCAATAATGCCGATGAACATAAAGGCAAAGTTGGCATATGCTAACTTCAGTGATCGGTATAAAGCTAATGAGAAAAATAAGGATAAGATGAAGGCAAACCTCGAGTTGGTGGTAAGACTTAATTATAACTTATTTAGAATTGTTAATCAATTTATTCAATTTTCTTTAAATTTTTTAGATCTTTTCTCAAAGTTGCAATTGACGCTTAATCTTGTTAATTTATGTAGGAGGGTTTGAACTTGCAACAAAGGAGACGGCAAAGAATGCATATGTCTCAAGAGGGAGCGAAGGAGAGCCCGATCCTCACATGCTATCAAGAGAGGATAATATCAATCTTACTTAACGTGTTGGGATATAATAGGTAAACAATCAAAACTAATACTAAATATTGATATAACCTTGCTATTTGATAAAAATTCATGAGTACTTAGTGAATATTAACGTATTTTGAATAATAAACATAAAAAGATTATTTAATTTATTAAATTGAACATAAAACTTATGTGGTTCCTTTTCCCCATAATAATAGGAGAGGAAGATATCCATTGCACGTGTTGGAGCTACACCGCATTAGATCATTCATCGTGATCCTCCATGTCATCTACGCTAGCCAACAAAGACCATCCAAGATTTCGCTATGCCACATGTTCTACGAAGTCCCCGCTTTCACGTGGAAGGGTGGACCCCGAATTGCTCGCTCGGTGACTAAGGAGATGAGTACTGTTGTGTTGAGGGCCCGCACGATGGACGAGGTCATGTCTTACATTATAGGTTGCTTGGCGGTGTGATACCTGGCGATTCGTTGGTGATGTTATAGGACTTATAACATCAGTGCGGGTAGTACCGCTCGAAGAAGCACAAGCAGTATCTTATTCGTTAATCCAATTTCAAAATGAGTTCATAAATTCTATTATAATTACATATGACTCCTTTAAATGCGTAAAATGTCCATATAATTATATATTGGTCTCCATAATATTTAATAGTTACATACTATGTAGAAAATATTTCTATTGCATATCAGTCCACGAAAAATTCAATAATTGCTTATTATTTTCTTTAAAGTGAAAACATAAGGAACTAATGCTAAATTAAATATTTAGGACTAATACATAAAGAAAATATTTAGATTTGATATAATGTCAAATTCACATGATTCTATAACAAAATTAATTTGACTTTCAGGCTGGAGATGACGATAATTGACCCGTTGCCAGTGACAAGATGTGAGGTTTGGATTTTTTTGGGAATTTTATACACTAAACAGTATTTATTTGCAAGAATACTTTATGTTATTTGTACTCGATTCTTTGTATATTTGTTGTAAATAAATGATTCCCGAATGTGTGCATTGGATTGTTGGTTGTGGGCGTGGATTGGATTGTTGAAACAGTTTATTGGATTGTTGGATGGATATTATTGGATTGGATTGGATTGTTGGATGCGTATTATTGGATTGGAATATGGTTGGATGTGTATTACATTTTGTTTCGACAAAGAAATATATATTGATTTGTATATCGTAAATGTAAAATGCGAATAAACCACATTTCAAAGATATATATATTTTTGAAATAATAACAACCTAGACGGAAAAATCGTCTAGGTTGATCAACCTAGACGGAAAATCCGTCTAGGTTGATCAACCTAGACGGAAAACCGTCTAGGTTGGTCATCCTAGACGGTTTTTCCGCCTAGGTTGTAAACTAGACGAAATGTGGACAACCTAGACGGTTTTTCCGTCTAGGTTGATCAACCTAGACGGAAAATCCGCCTAGGTTGTACCAACCTAGACGGTTTTTCCGTCTAGGTTGTACCAACCTAGACGGTTTTTCCGCCTAGGTTGCCTACCTAGACGGTTTTTCCGTCTAGGTTGTAAACTAGACGGAAAAATAAACCGCCTAGGTTGATTTCTGTCTCGTTTAATCAATTTAGACGGAATTTCCGTCTAGGTTGACTCAATCTAGACGGAAATATTCTAAATGGAATTTTCTAGACGGAATTCCGTCTAGTTTGGTCAAACTAGACGGAAATGTGGACAACCTAGACGGTTTTTTCCGTCTAGATTGATCATTTTTCTACTAGTGAGTCTAAATAACTCCCATTAACTATAAATTAAGATCAATTATTGTCCTAATTTAAATTCTCACAGTGACCCCGTTAATTCTTCACTAATGATTTATCACCCATTATATGCAGTGGGGGGCTTCAGAGACAGAGAAGATGTATACAAAGTGGATAATAACACAACACTGAATAAACACAGTAAAGACAAAGAGAACAACACACAAGGATTTAATGTGGTTCAGTCAGTATGACCTACAACCACGGGTGAGGACAACAGAGAAATTTATTAATCAAATAGAAAAAATTACAATGAGATCACTCTCTAATCTCACTCAAAGCTCACAAAGAAAGAACACTCACGTTAACTCTTTCTTTCTCTTTTGTCTAACTTTCTTCTCTCTAATTTCTCTCTTTCTTTTTCTTCTGTCCCGAAGTGCGCTCCTCACCCTTCATAGTCTAGCCCTTTTATAGGAAATCTTCATGTGAAAAGGGACAACCAGTTAGGTCAAATAGGAGGGCTATGAGAAGTAATAGTGGGGCTACTAACAAGTGACCCACTTAACATGTGAAAACGTAGAAGAAAAAATCAAGCATGAGTTTTGTTCACTTCATAGTTCAAAGTCAACGTTCGGCACGCTTTATTTTCATATGGGTTATTTGGATGATTTGATCAACTCTACTAACAAAAGAACATCTAGTCAAGAGACATAAATACCACCTCCACATCCAATCTTGACATCATTACATCACTCTCAAGTAACAAATATCCATCCTCTCCCATCGATTAGGGAGGACGAATTTTTTTCCACCCTAATGAGAAGAAGCAAACCTCTTCATCCTTCTCCTTATTCTCTAATTAAGAGGGGATTCCGACGCCTCTAAAAAGAGGTAGTCATTAACAACATTTAAAATCACACTTAACTACATTTTAAAAATGTTGTTATAACAATTCCCAATGTTTGATACAAGTGTTGAAAGGGGAAGTGTAGTTAGCAATTACCAATATTTTTTCACAAATGTTGGCAATTGTCAACGCTTGCAACAAAACGTTATAATTACCAACGTTTGCAAAAACGTTGGTAATTGATGCCAACATTTTTTTGCAAGCGTTGGCAATTGCCAATATTTGTGAAAAAATTTGGCAAACGTTGGCATCAATTATCAACGTTTGGCAAAAAATTGTTGGTAATTGATACTAACGTTTGTGAAGAATAGAATATGCTGCAGTATAGGCAAACGTTGGCATCAATTACAACTCATCTTAGTACAAACTTGTCAATGCTGCAGAATAGGAACACAATCAATGCTGCAGTATAGGAACACAATAAATGTATTCTGCTTATAAACTTTGCCCACGTTTGCACATCCTAGTTTCAACTCAATACAAAACTGTACAAGAAACCAGAATTCAAGCATCTTAGTACAAAAAAATCTGTAACTCATCTTAGTACAAACTTGTCAAAGTCTATGACTCATCTCGATTCTTCGGTTTCAGAATGGAGGCAAGAGTGTGAAGGTGCCTAGGGTTAGGGTTAGCCGCACCTTCCAAATCTTGAAGATCGGTCCCGAGCCCTAGTGAGAAGTGCCTCGCCGTCGACGCATCGGCGCGCGATTTGGGAGCGATCCGAGTTCAGCGAAGGAGACGACGCTGACGATCGAAGGAGACGGCGGCGATTTGGGAGCTATCTGAGTTCAGGCGAAGGAGACGACGTTGACGATCGAAGGAGACGGCGGCGATTTGGGAGCGATCTGAGTTCAGGCGAAGGAGACGTCGTCGACGATCGAAGGAGACGTCGTCGGCGATTTGGGAGAGATATGGGATCGGGTTTGGAAGAGATTTGGGATTTGAGTTCAGCCTCACGCTTCAACAAAAAAGAGTTTGTAATTACCTATGTTTAGACAAACGAGGTACTAGTAGGCTCAACGTTTTAAAAAAAAGTGTTGGGAACTCCCTACATTTAGACAAATGTGGTACTAATAGGCCCAACGTTTTAAAAAAAAGTGTTGGGAATTCACTATGTTTAGACAAATATAGGGATATATGTGTAGGTAGCTGACTATTTTTTTGTAGTGCGCCTTATGACAGAACAACCCTTAGCAGGAGAGAAGAAAGGAGAGGGAACCCTAAATTAAACCTTATACTGTAACACACTCCTATTTTATGATTCCAAAGTCTTATAGATTGTTTCAACTATAGTCAAATGACTCAATCATCAAAGGAGTCATGGCCCTATGACGTGTTTGTTCGTGCCAGCTGCAAGACCTCTTGTTTCGGGACTCACAACAATTTAAAAGTAAGTTAGGTTGGCTTCTCAAGAACACCTTTGTCCCTCAGATCCCGGAAAGTATCCCATGGTGACGCGGGTGATTGCATCTATCTCATGAACCATTGGATCCCCTATCCAATGGTTCACATAAAGCGTCCCTATAGGGGCGCCCATGGGATACTTCCTCCTCGATCCTCGCCACACTAGCCACTTGGAGTCTCGGATAAATTCCATTTTCTTGTTGCCAAACGTTTGTATTTATATTTATGAATCCGTAAAATTTTATAAAGATGATATAAGATATATCATACTCCCTTTAAAAGCACGAAGTTCGAGAAAATCTTTCGGTAGACAAAATTACCCCTATAAAATTTGAACTATCCTAATCCTAATCAAATTCTAATTTTTAAATTGTATAACTATTCTAATCCTAATCCTAATCAAATTCTAATTTTAAATTGTATTTACTGATAAAAAAGAAAAATAAACCGCCAAGACAAACTATTTCAAGATAACAAGTCAAAACTAATTCTAATTTTTAAATTGCATAACTATCCTAATCCTAATCTTTATCAAATTCTAATTTTTAAATTGTATTTAATGATAAAAAAAGAAAAATAAACCGCTCGCACAAACTATTTCAGTATAGCAAGTCAAAACTAAGTATCAATAAATTATAATGGGTGTTTGGCATTAGGAAGTTAACTAGAGCATCACGCGCAGTTCATCAACTGGAGACGCGTCTTCCAAAATACAGTTGATAAAAATAGCACGTGATAAAAATATAGATTAAGATTGGATAGTTATACAATTTCAAATATATATCACATATTTATATCATACATTTAAATATATAGCTATAAAACCTATATTTAAGATTGGTTAGCCTATCACAAATAGCACGTGATAAAAATATAGATTAATATTGATAGTTATACAATTTAAAATATATATCACGTATTTATATCATACGTTTAAATATATAGTTATAAAACCTATTTTAAAATATATAAAAATGTAAAAGTATATCATACAAATGTAGAGATCATAATCTTAGCCAAACAGCCCAAAATCTAGAAATATCACATAGAAAAATAAATCTAGAAATGTATCAAGAAAATAAATTGCTCACACCCTTGAATCGCACATCATCATTGTAGTTTTGAACTTTAAAGTTTGAACTATCCTAATCTTAATTAAATTCTAATTTTTAAATTGTATTTAATGATAGATAAGACCACATGTTCTATTTATAACAATTCTAATTCGAAAATTATACAATTTGTAATCTTTATACAAAGAGAACTCTAATTGTAATTGTTATCCTATCACATGCAACACCTCATGCCTATATATAAATCAAGAAATTACATAATTTTTATAGTAATTTCATCTCCTTCAACCTGTATATTCCTTTTTATCTTCATGATTATGATTATGATTATTTTTAGGAATATTGTGTATTTGATTCAATGGTGATACTTGTCAATTGTTTATAGTGATTTCTCCTCTTATTTGAACCTCTTTTGTTAGCGTCTTCTTCAGCAGTGCGTTGTATTTGCTTAATTTTTGCTTAAGTTCAATTGTGATATTTGTTATTAATTACTAGCTTGTATTTGCTTAATTTCTTTTACCTTTTATTTTACCATGATAAATCTAGCATGATTTATATAATTTGTAGATTCACTGAATTTATATGTAATTATGTGGTAGTTTGTGGTACTATTTTGATAATATTTTCAATTTGAATCTCTGAGAATTATTAAATGTTTTCATAAGACAAAATTCCTTAAAACTGAATTTGCAGTTATGAAGTTGTTGATATTAGACAAAAGAACTATTTTGAAATTATCATAATCAGTAGTTTTAAAATTTTCCTTTTCTTTTCATGCAATGTTTGGAGTTTAGGGATTTAAGGGTTGTGCTACAAGGTAAATCCTCCTCTTTGATTTTATCGCTTAGGTTTATTTGATCATTTCTTCTGTTTGGTTGAAACAAAATAGAAAATCGATTCAGTTTTGATTATGTATGCTTTTAATTAGTTGCATGAATTAATTTCTATATCATTGCTTTCGTCATATGTCATTGAAATGCTTTAATTGATTGTTATGTTCTTCACAATCTTATTGCAAGCTTTGATTTGCCAATTTTCATGTCTCTTTTGTTCCTTGAATACGAACACGCCAACAGATGTCCAAGAACACGTTAGATTGAACATTAAATTTTAAATGCAACGAATCCACAAATAAGAGAAAGGTAGGACGGGTACATTTAAGTAAAAAAAAAGAAAAAAACCTATCCAATATTTCCTCCTCTGTAAACAATTGTACAAAACGAAAAATTATCAACTTCAAAGCTAGGCACATCATCCAAATCATGGTCACTATCAACAAAGCAAAGCAATGGCTACCATTATTTTTCTCCCGACCAACGTCCATATCTGATATAGAAATTCTGAAATATGGCATCCTAGAATTTCATGGACTACTATGAAACAATTAATTATATATGAGAATGAGAAGTAGTAGTTAAGTAACTCTTTATGTGATTAAGGGTAAATTGTAGTAACCCCTTCATCTATGCCTTAAGTAGCACATATGCTTTATGTTTGCGAGTTCATCAAATGGCCGGGACAAGTTAGTCACTGAGGCTAAAACAAGCAATGATCTCTTTATCATAACTATACAAATAAACTAAACATTAGAACACCAGTCTGGTAATATCTCTATCATAAATCTCACACAAAAAAAGGGAAAAATCTCCACCAGTATACCGTATAACTCCCCTTGTTCTACTTTTTTTTTAATCATATTTGACTCCTAAAATTCAATTTCACAACTTTGTCATTTGCATCATCAACCAGCAATGAAGAGACAGCAAAAATAATGGTTATATTCATATATTGGTCGTAATTGATGTAATCTTGCAACAAAGATAAATATATTTGTTTATAGGAATACGTAGGTCATAGGGGCTTGCATGCAAATATAAAAGGTTGAGGGTTTTCTGTGCAAAACTGCACACACACATAATTTAAAAAAATATATGTCCAGAGTGAAATAATGTCACATTCTGCTCAAAACGAATCGAAGTGTCATGACATGATCGATGCTTTGCTTAAACACCTTATGCAGTCTCCAACATGTTGCACAAGAAATGTCTGACTCTGCATGTAATCTGCACGTGAAAAATATATTCACAAAAGAATCATTAGTCTTGCTTACACCATTTTAACATTAAACAACCAAAGAATACAATTATAACCATAAAATACTGATCTCTACCAAAAAGGTTGTCGCTGAAGCTGACGGAGATCTTTTCTGGCGCCATGAGATGCTTTAATTATTTTGGGTACTTTTTATTAATGATTGCAAGAATGCATTGGAAAAGATAATCATAAAGGATGTAGAATAGTTAATTGTTGGGAGAGCGAATGAAGCATTCTCAAACATGCAGGTATTGGGGGGTGTTGTTATAGACTTGTAGAATAGGTGAAGAGATAAATAGTTACTAATTAACTATTAATTATGGAAGCATTTTGCCCGTGCTTTGATGGGTGGATCTGATTACTTCGGTTTGTATATCTAATTTTTTTCTCTATGAGTTTCTTTTTTTATGCCCATCGTGTTTCTAAAGATTGAATTCATACTAAATTTTTTCAGTTTTATCACTCAACCCCAATAGCTTCTCATAGAAACCCCCAATAATGGTTGTTTGTAATATTTGGTTTTATAGGAAGCTATTTGTAATATTCAAATTTTTTCGGCGGTTTCTGCAATTTTGAAATTTTCATGGATGAGGTTATATACTATCATAAATTAAATATCAACTCAATTAAGCCAAGAAAAAGATCCCCACATATTTCTAACTTAAATCAAGTTCATAACTTACAATCCCTTAATTTATATTAACCTAATTTTTGTGATTTAATGGTGCCTGTTATCAAGATCCAAATATCGTGTGAACTAAATGTTGGAGCAGTCGAGTTGATAAAGTCTATTATTGTTCATCTCAAATATTCCATACATTTTAATTAGTAGTTTCTTCTTGAACTTTTGGATGTCATTAAGCATTGTATGTTTTCTTTATTTCCTTTAGGAATATTCTATGAGAGCAATTCATGAATTTGGCACCCCCTACTTTTTCCTCCTTTTGCATTCTTAGTCTTGTTATTATGTAGCTTTAGCAAGCGAAATGACCTTATCTCCTCTAGAAAATATATGTTGAATTTACCACGTGTAATGCACGTGCATAAAACTAGTAAAGTATAAAAGTGCAACCTTTTAAAATTTTTTTTTAAGACAAGCATTGTAGCAGGTACGCACAAAGAAGTAGGATAAACTACAAGACACTTTCTGCAACTGTGAGAATCTGCTCTGTTCCTATAATACTGGATTTCATATCTCAGATGGATCTTGAAATAGTTCATGTTGACATTAACTTGTTTGGAGAACTGAAAACTGTGATCAACATGGATCAACCTTACCGATTTCATAATGAAATGACTTGCTACTAGGTGTGCAAACTAATGCATTTCATTTTTGTTTGAAATTGTATTCTGGTGTATGTTATTCTCGATTTCAAATGGACTTTACCATATAATTGCGTCTATATACAACAAAATGGTACGAGTTTGTGATGTCCTTGTATGGTAATGATATATTGTTAGCAGGAAAGGAAATGAAGACTATTATGCGCTCCACTTTACGATGAAGGACATAGGTAATGTTCGTACTCAATATTCAAATTCTAAGGAATCACCCTAAGAAACCTTGTGTTTATCTTATGGAACTTACATAAGAAAAGACTTTTGAATAGACTAGGATGAACAGTTGTCAACCCCTTGGGCCTCCTGTTCAAAGAATCATGATCACTAAGTCTAGAGCAGTGTTTCAAAATAGAAGCATATATAGAGGAACCAGATTCAGAACATTACTTGTAGAAGTATAATTGATAGTCTCACGTATGCTATGGTGTGCATGAGATCCAACATATCCTTTATCATGGGACTTCTGTGTATAAATAGGTCTAACCTTGGTATTTCTCATCAAAGGGAGTAACGAGGATCGTACAATATTAGACTCGGATAAACCATTATGTCTTTTGTTATGTAAGCTCGTAAAGTCTTTTACGAGGATATTTAGATACCGACTGGACTGAGGATCTGGATGGGTTAGTGTCGATGTCGGGATATACTTTCTTACTGAATGGTAGTTAATTATTTCCATGATGTAGAACCAGGAATGTATAATCCTTCCTATTATGGAGGCAGAGTGTATGGCAACTTGCACATCACAATAGGTGGTCTTATTAAAAAGATTCTTGGAGAATATAGTGGTTTACCGCTGTTAGAATATAAAACTATAACCTCAGGTCTCACAATAATGTTAGAGTTGTGGTGTTGTGACCGGGGCTTTACGATTGTACCAGAGCAATCCAGGTTCGAATCTTGTTAGCCACAAAGTTAATGCGGATTTTAAAAAATTATTACTGCTCAGTGAGTCTAGGTTTTAGTGCATAGAAAAGACGCTCATCTTGTGGAAGCATGTTAAAATTTGAAAGTATAACCCTCAACCTTACCATAAATTTGGAGTTTTTGGTGGTGCAACGAGACTTCAACATCTGCAACATCCGGAGGATAAAGTAATTCTACATGATAACAACATGTTGGCCATCGCGCCTTCGAAGGACTCAAACATGTGTTTATTGCATCAAGCATAGAACATTACCACTTGCAATATCATTACAAATACTTCACTCACAATACACAAACTGAACTGACAGAAACATTAAGCAGCCAAGTCCAAACAAATACACAGCAGCAGTAGCTACACACAAGCCTTATTCATTATCTAGTAACTTGCAGTCATGATTCAGATCTAGCATCTTGGATATGCAACCTTACAAGCAGCAGCCATCCTCCTGCCATTGGCAGAGTCGATGTATCCCTTCAGATTGGGATCTCTCATATACTGGCAGAAGCATGGCTGCTGCTCCTTCAGTTTTGTGCAGCATGCTTCTGAAGGCGGAGCTGACGAACCAATCGCGCTCAAACAAGGGCTCAGCTCCACTGGATTGCAGGCTGACCACACAGAGACCGGAGCGACGGTCAGTAGGAGGGCAGAGATGAACAACAACAAGGAGAATGAGGGTTTCATAGTTGGAAATACAAACAAGTGCTTTGAATGGTTTGGAGGAGGGATTAGTAGGGTATTATTTATAGAAAAGGGATGCCACAAAGGGTATTCTTTTCATAGTTGGAAATACAAACAAGTGCACTGGAAATATCACCATTTTTAATTCCAATCGTCTATTGTCATCTGAATGGTTGTGACTCATTTCAAATCTAGCAGTTGTCACAATTCAACAAGTTGTCACAATTCAGATGTTTTTGTACTCGAATCTAGCACTTGTCATGTTCCCGTGTTTTCATCTGTTCATATGGATGGCTGTGAATCTTTTCAAATCTACTACTTCCTAAATCATATTTGTCAAATGATATATAGATAATTTTGATTCAATCCTACTATTAATTCTCTTATGAATTGCACTTTCTAATTTTTCACTTAAGAGGAATTACAACTGCTCTTTTAAATACTAGATAGATATAAATTAAGGAACAATAGACAATGAAAAGGATCCAGGTCCAATTCTAGTGAGCTATGTGAGTGCTTGAGGGAGTGCAGGTACTGATCATAGCACTAAACACTGATAGTGTAAATTTTTTTGGAATATTTTATATAAAGTGCAATGATCACACACGATATGATATTAGTGCATGACCTAGATAATAGGGAGGATGCAACATTTGTCCTTCAAGTGCTTAGCATAATGCTGGCAGGTTGGTAAGTGCTAATTTTCAATTATGCCATGATTAAAGTGGAAAAATATTGTGTGCTAACCAACTACAAGAAATAAAAGAAATTCTTTACCAAAAGTTATTTACAAATCTGTCATAGTATGATCCTATGGTTGGAAGTCTGAGTTAGAACGAGGTTTACTTCAATTAGGATGCGTTTATTAGAAATGCGTTGATTTTTTGAGCTGTGGTGTCTTGTCCACTGTGCAGGCTAACCCTCAGATTTGCGAACCCAAACCTGAAACCTGTGCAAATTAAAATTCGCATGAGAACCTGTTGCCTGAATCACGATATGTCCCATACATACAAAGAGCAAAAGAGAATGCAACGAGCGACAAATTATTCTGCCTGTTCTAGCCAGTGCCGAGCAAGGTGTTGGATGACAAGATATGCATCATGTGCACAGAGAGCTCGAAGAAGTTGATATGGGCGATAGACTGGTTAATAGCCGAACAACGGATCCAAGACCTCCCTTAAACTCCTAATAACGGGATATTAGAAGAAGAGTGTTCTGAGGGTAATTTGTATTAAATCGATAAAAAATCTTGTAATTTTTCATCTTTTATGTGTTTCTTCAATTATGCATTTATCTCCAATTGAAATGTTGTTCTAAATTTCAATTGATGTATGAATATAAGTTTTACTGCTTTGTGTTTGTGTTCCTGTCTTCAATTGTTACACTTGCCCCTCAAATTAGAAGAATTCAGATCCTCTCCGTTACTAAAAGTAGTAAAGAGAACACCGCTAGTTTTATAGCCACAGATTGATTAATAGAAGATTGTGATTTATTTTATTGAGTGTAAAATAGGAAAAGAATGCAATTTATGGGAATATGGCAAGTGCTATTTTTGAAATAATTATGTCATCCATCATCAATTAAATAAGGGCGTTTGGCAATTCAAAAGTCAATTGAAAATATGTAAGTTATTGTTTTTGCAAATGATTTTCACATCCATGTCGAATGCAAGTAAAGTACAATAAAATTATTGTTGAAAGTGTAATGTGAAGATAATGTTGCAAAATATGATTCATTAGTAAATATAGTTAAAATCATTTAATTAAAATTGATTATCATTTTGTCACTTTCATGTGACTTCACCACTTTTTAGGGAAAGTGAAAATTGCATTAAGTTATATATGATAATTTTTTGTATTTCATTTTCATAACCACTTACATACAAACAAACACTTAAATTAAATATTGAAAACGAGTTACTTTCTCACTTTCATATTTCAAACAAACACCCCACTAATATCTATTTTAATAGTGGAGAGGATCCAAATCCATGAAACTAATAACTAAAAATGGAAATCCATAAATAGAAAGGACGGAAATAGTAAGCAGGAATTCCCTAATGGCGGTCTCTTGCGGTGGTGGCGCGGCGTCTGCTCCCTCCACCTCATGGCCTTTGTCCTCGCCATTGACACCGAAAGACGACGAAACACAGTAGGCTCCAGCTCTCTCCAAACTTCATAATATTCGAGTTTGGTTTCAATTTTTGTGTAAAATTAATATGCATGCATTTTCTCAATTGGGTGATTTTTGAAAGGGGAGAGTGATGCCTGGCGAGTACGAGGAGCGCACATACTGCGCGTATGACTCCGACGCTTCGACGGTGTACGGACTGTCGGCGTTTGGGCTGGCGATGGTGAGCAGCGGGCGAGGGATCTCGGGCAGCGGGAGCAGGGCCTTGCCTGTGACGGTGTTTTTCGTTTCGTGATTATTGCTTGGATTTGGCTTTTTTTTTTTCCGATTTAAATTTTTTATTGCACCACTTGTTTAACTAGGCTGAGGGTAAGTATTTTTGTTATGATGAGTAGGTTTCTTGAGAAAATATCTAGTGAATCTAGTCTATGATATGAAATGTGCATCAAAGAGATCAATCATTATCAAGAAAAAAAAAACATGGTCGTGGAGAGGAGGAACGGGGCGGCGGCTCGGGGATTGAAGCGTCAGGTAAGCTTCATTAATGGCGGCATCTCAATTAAGAGCTTTATTCCATCCCGAACCGCCCCACCTAACCCCTCCCAGGAGCTAACCATTCAGATCCCACCCCCATCCACTCCATTTGCTCCTCTCTCAGCGAAGGAACCATCACCTTTATTTTCATCTTTTGCGGATCTATTCAAGAATAGCCAGTCATCTTCCTCATCAAAAGGAATCCTCCCTCTCCCCCCCTCACCTCAAGCCTCTCCCCTCAGTAGGAGGGCCCTGGATCCCTGTGATCAACAAAAAAAAGGTGCGCAGACTCAGATCTGATCTCCCTAGAGATCAACTTACTCATCCAACCAAGCAAAGGCGGTGTCTTTTCTGCCAAAACCCTAATCACATGGCCAACGAATGCAAAATTGGGGACTTTCTTTGTTTCAGATGTAAGGAAATTGGTCATACTTCTAGATCATGCCCTCTTTCCTACCACTCTCATCCCCGACCCATTCCAATCTTAGATCTGCCGCAATTTGTCAAGGACAACATTTGCAAGCTCCAGAACTTTGCCATCCTCACTCTTAAATCGGGAGACCCCTCAGAGGCAGAGCTCAAAGAGATGCTTGAATTTGTGTTCAATGTCAAAACCTGGAATGGTAGCATTATCCCCTCTGCTAAAGGAACCTTCCTGGTAGAGTTCCCTTCGCAAGCTCTCCTCCAGCAAGCTGCTTCCACACACCATGTGGACATGGGCTCCTTTGGAGGTAGCTTTGCCCCTTGGAATGAAAGGAAAGGGCTGCATGTCTTCACGGAGCCCATCTTCATCTGGGTTCAGATCTCCGCTCTCCCATTCCACCTCTAGGATGACAACTTTCTGTCCCTCCTCTTCCAGGGGGTTGGGGATATCCATGCCGTTTCTAGAGATATCGCCGCCAAAGAGGAAGCCAAAGACTGCAAGGTTCTCCTCAAAGTGAAATGCTGTCAGGACATTCCAAAATCCATCCCATTTAGATATTTCTCTCCCACCAACAACTGGCTGATGGAAGGCAATGCCATTGTAACGGCGATAGGGAAACCAGCCACGGCAACGGAGCTTCAGCAGGAGAAAGGTACCCTATTTCTCGAGAGAGAAGGGGAGCCATCCTCTAACTTTAGTTTGCGCAACTTCTGCAAGAACCTCTTCGCAGATTCTGTTGTTAATCAGCCTTTGATCAGGCCTATCAGAGAGCTCTCCCCTCAGGTGCAACCTCCCCTCCGCAACCCCCCCTGAAAAGAGATGCTTGAACAAAACAACAAAGGCAAGAGGGTTATTGAGGATAACCCATTAAGAGAGGGAAATGCTACCATTGGCTCACCCACCTATGAGAAAACGACAAGGGGGGAGGGACCATCTAATTTTATTCCCCCTCCTCTACCTAACCAGGATAAAGTAGAGATTGTTTGTGAGGACACTAGATTCCTCATGGATAGACACTTTTGGGGTTCAGTTTGCTACCCAGCCTTGGAGGTTATGGGTCAACCATCGCTGTTCACTCCTCCAGGCCAGATCCCTTTCTCAGGAGCTGGCCCGTCATCAGCTAACAAGATCCCTATCCCAATCTCCAACTCTGGGCTCATGGTGGAATCCTCATCCTCTCTAGCTCCCCCTCCGGGTTTCGAGAATGCGATCAGGCGAAGAAGGAGAAGAGCTGCGAGATCCCTTCCTCACAGACCTCTTCAGCGATGCCTTATAGCCCGCGGGAGAGGCTTGGGATCAGGTAACAAGAAGGGTCGGTCCTCTTCCTCTACCTCCACATGTCCGATTAATTCATTTGATCAAGATAAATTGCTTCGCATTGCATCCAATTGTGGCATTAAAGAACCAATCTCAGAGGAGGGTATTGCCAAACTGAAAAATCTAGAAATAGATAGGAGGGATGGGGCACCTCAGCCCTAGCCCTGTTCTTCTTTGATTAGGAGGTTCCCCCACCCATTCTTATCCATGAAGATAGGGACATGGAATGTTAGGAACTCAATAAGCCCTCCAAAAGAAGATTAGTTAGGGACTGTATCAAGTTCTCAGAGGTTGATATAGTGGGTATCCAAGAGTCTAAACTCAATGCTCCTAGAGCTAGAACCATCAATGCATTGGGTAGCTGTAGATTGAATGAATGGCTTAGCTTAGATGCAATTGACTCTAGAGGTGGTGTGCTGCTAGGCTGGAATAACTCCATCTTCCAAATTTCTGATTCTTTTATAGGCATTTTTTCTATCTCAGTTCTCCTTATTCATATTCCTACCAATTGGAAATTTGTTGCCACCTCAGTCTATGCCCCTCGCGATTTAGAAGATAGGAAAGTGTGCTGGTGGGAGATCGAGAGAATCAAGCAGATTTTCCCATGTCCCTGGGTCATTTTCGGTGATTTCAATGCCACTCTTTCATCAGCCGAGAGAAAAGGCTCCTCTGGATCTCGGAGAGATACTATCTCTTTCAAAGGTCTTGTTGACTCGCTTTTCCTCATGGACATCCCTCTTTGTGGTCGTCAATTCACGTGGTCCAATAGGAGAGACAATCCCTCTTTAGCACGCCTAGATAGATTCCTTCTTTCCACTGATTTTGAAGCCCACTTCCCCTCCCTCACCCAATACGCATTCCCAGCAACTTGCTCAGATCATTGCCCTATTATCCTCGACACTGGGGGTTCCATCCCTAAGCCAAAGTTTCGCCTAGAGAAGGCATGGACAACTCACCCATCTTTCAAACCTTTTATGTCAGATTGCTGGTCATCTTTCACCTGCAACAAGAATCCGGTGCTCTCCTTTTCCCTGAAGCTCAAACTTCTCAAAAGAAGACTCAAGTCCAGGACCAAAAATACCTTCGGATCTGTCCCCCACTCCAAAAAATCTATTCTGTAATCTATTCATCATTTAGATGTGCAGGAGGAATTCAGATCCCTCTCCGCTGCTGAAACATCTTGTAGGAATCAGCTTAGACAAGACTTAACCTCCCTTGCTTACGCCGAGGAAATCTATTGGAAGCAGCGCGCCAAAGTTAGATGGCTGAACGGAGGGGATAGCAACTCCTCATTCTTTCACAGAATTGCATCGCATCACCGTAGGTCCAACTTTATTCCTCACATTTTTCATGATGAACACCTCATTGTTGAGGAAGAGGAAAAACAGAGAATCATCTTCAATCACTTCTCTAAACAATTTTCCTCCTCAACCTCTCCCTCTTTCTCTCTAGACTGGGCTTTTCTCTACCCTAACAACATAGAGGGTCTGCTCTCCCTAGAGGCCCCCTTCAGCTTAGAGGAGATCAAAACGGTAGTTTTGGTCTCCACCCAGATAAATCCCCAGGCCCAGACGGTTTCCCAATCTTATTCTACCAGATTTTTTGGGATTCAATATGCCAGGACCTCCACGCCTTTTTCCAATCTCTATACTTAGATCCATCTTCCCTTCACCACATTAACTACTCGTTCATAACTCTGATCCCCAAAGTAGATGGTGCATGCAAAATCAATGATTTCAGACCCATTTCTCTCCTTAATGGTCTTTTCAAAATTTTTACCAAGGTTCTGGCCAATAGACTCTCCCCCTTCCTTTCTTTGCTAGTGGATCACTCCCAATCAGCTTTTCAGAGGGGTAGGAGTACGTTGGACTCCATAATCACAGCCCATGAGCTTCTTCATATTTGTGAATCCAAGAAAAAGGAGATTTGCATGATTAAGATTGATTTTGCTAAAGCCTTCGATTGCCTTAATTGGCAATTTATCATTGATCTCCTCCAAGCAAGAGGATTTGGTCCTAATTGGTGTAACTGGGTTCGCCACATTATCTCCTCATCCAAATCCTCTATCTTGGTCAACGGCTCTCCTACAAGTTTTTTCACTTCATCTAGGGGTATCAAGCAAGGGGACCCCCTCTCCCCTATGCTATTCATCCTGGCAGCCGATGTTCTTAACAAGATGTTAACCGCTAGTGTAGATTCTGGAGATTTGTCTGAGCTTCACCTTAAGAGAGAACTCAACAATATCAGATCTTTACAATTTGCGGATGACACCATTGTCATGTGTAAGGCTAACCTTGAAGACATTGACATCCTCAAAACCATTCTATATCTATTCGAGGATGTGTCAGGTCTTGGCATCAACTACTCTAAAACCAATCTATTCTATTTTGGAAAATCAGTCACCAAAGGACAGATTCTTGCAACCAACCTTCATTGCTCCCTTAGCAAACCCCCCTTCAAATACCTAGGCATTCCCCTTAAGAAGGGATCTCTCTCCAAAAATGATTGGCAACCATTGATTGACATTCTCTCTAAGAGACTCTCCATGTGGAAAAGCAAACACTTATCTATAGGTGGTCATCTAACTCTCATCAATTCAGTGCTTACCTCTATCCCGCTATACTTCCTATCTTTCTTCAAACTTCCAGTGTGGCTCATCAAAAAGATTGACAAGATCAGGCGTAACTTTCTTTGGGGGGGATCCTCAGCCTCAGCCAAAGGAAAATGCCTTGTCAATTGGAACTTAGTTTGCAAGCCCAAATCAGTAGGAGGTCTTGGCATTATAAACCTTTCCATATTTAATGAAGCCTTGTTATCTAAATGGATGTGGAAATATCTTAAGCAAGACTCTCTTGTAGGCAAAATCCTCCTCTCCTCCAACTCACTAACTCCTCCACTCACTAGCTGCACACCACCCAAGGCAAATGCTTCTAAATTCTGGCACGATACAATCTCCTCTAGCCAAGCTTTGTTGTCTATAGTGAAATGGAAATTGGGAGAAGGCACATCCATTCGCTTCTGGGAGGACAAATGGACAGGGAACAACTCCCTTTCCTCCCTCTTCCCTCTAGCATACAAATTGGCCCTCTCCAACAATGTCAGCGTGAAATCTCAAGGCAGGAGGATTGATCAGATCTGGCAATGGAAACCTCACATTCGTAGGCCCATTTCACAAGAAGAAACACTTCAGGTGGCAGCCATGATAACATTTATTTCCAGTCTCAATGCCCCAAGCTGCTCCCGATCAGATGAAGCCATATGGCCCCTCACCTCCCCAGGTCACTTTTCAGTCCACTCTTTGTATAATTTCTTCTCTAACGGTGGAGTATCATGTGCACACCACATATTCATTTGGTCCTCATTCCTCCCTTCAAAGGTAAAAGTTTTTCTATGGCTCCTCATCAAAAATAAACTACATACCAAGGTGAACCTTTCTCTCAAAGGTTGGCCAGGGGACATTCTTTGTGAGTTCTGCCATTCTGCAGAGGAAACGCGGTCACATCTGTTTTGGGAATGCAGTTATACTAGAGAGGCGTGGCACCCTATCCTCCATAAGCTGAACATCAACAGTCAAGGGACTGATTTTACCGATATACTCCACAGATCAGAATCCTTTCAGTTAGACAAGGGGTCTCGGATGCTTTGGCATATCATTTTCCCCTCTTCACTGGTGCACTTGGAGGAGTAGAAATGCATTGATTTTCAACAATTCTCCTACACTACCCTCACAATTATCTGCTAATGTTGTATACTTCACATTTTTCTGGTCAGGTACATCAACTAAGAAGAAAGCTAGCGCAATTCACTCACTTGCAACTCAGCGTGGACTGCAGGATCTCATGGGCTCTCTCTCGGCTTGTGTGGGGGATAATTTTGGTGAAGAAGCTTGAAAAGCTTTCAATTTCAGTTTCAGTTCTATGTTAATAGCAGTAAACTTCAATTTCAGTTCTGCCACGAATGTCACATTTTGTTCTGTTTTGGGTGACAATCGTGCGCTAGGTTCCTTGTACAGCTCTTACATTTTGTGAGCAATTGGATGAATTGTGATGACCGAATCACTCTTGTTTTTGGTTTCAAATGACGTCCATGGACCACTCTTTGATCCAAGCGAGAGTGACTCTTCCTCCAAGTCATGCCAGGGATTGTAAATACTCTTTTTATGATTATATATGACATACTTTTGAATAGGGCATGCTGCCCTATTTTTCGTTAAAAAAAAAGAGATCAATCATTAAATTCGTGTACAAATCTTTAAGTTCAATGATCTAAGTGTTGATATCTCTTTAGTGCACATTTAATACAGTGGGCCTAGTTTATTGGGTACTTTCTCAGGTTCGAGAGTAAGCAGCTTTGACTCAGCAATGTCCATAATGCTGATTGTTATAATTGTTATCTATTATATTAAACAAAAAGGTTAATTGCTACCTATAATTTTTTTATATCCGCTTTAAAGTTCGTGGCTGATACGATTTGAATTTGTGTTGGTTTGATATTATTTTAAAGTCCTTATCACTACACTAAACTCCAAAGTTATGGTTAGATGTGAGAGTTGAGGGTTATAATTTTGTGTAATAGCTCTCATAATTTTTTTTCTTAGTAATTATTTATTTTAGGAAAGGACTTAGTAGGCGCAAGAATAGGCTCTGAAAGTTATTGGGCAACACGTGGGTATCACAATTCAAAATAATATTTTCTAAATTAGTTTCTAGATACAATCTAAGAATTTTTTAAACTATCCATTAGCTAATTAATAATTAATTGTGATTAAAAAATCAATAATTAATTAAAATCAGCAATCTTTTATTATTCTTTACTATTTTTTGGCAATGGAGAAGATAATCGATGACATGTGGATCAAAATTCCAAGGCTTTCAATTAAGTCTACTACTCATGCATACTTGCAGTATCCCAAAGTCCTATGTCATCTAGAATTATTCAGGATATACTAATTCAACATTAAAAGCACAACTTATAATTAGACGCTGGCAACGATAAAGAGTTACTAGGCATTTGAAGAAAATGAGAAATTCTAATAAAGTGAAATTTCGATGATTTGGAAGACTAATTTAAAAGTAGGATTCGGATCCTATCCAGTTAGATGATAATCGGAGAGAATGCAATTCTTCCAATCTTGATTGTTCATTTCAATTTAGAGGGAATAGATTATGTCACATAGGATTTTCACTATTGCAAGAGTGATTTTTAAAATAGTAGTTTTCAGGATTCGGATCCTCCAATTAGGTGGCAATTGGAGAGGATCTATTTTTCCAATCTTGATCGTTCATCTCAATTGCAGAGAAGAGATTATGCCACGTAGAATTTTTACTATTGCAGGAGTGGTTTTCAAACTATTGTAAAATTGTTTTTCATAATAGTGGTTTTCAAAAGAATAGTGGTAAAACTACTATTTTAAAAACCACTCTTATAATAATATAAATTTTACGTGGCTTAATCACATCCCTCTAAATTGGGATGTATGAACAAGATTGAGAGAATTGAACGAATTGGATCCTACTTTATGAAAGAGTTGAGGAATATGTATTTAAACTGATATATTTCGTTGTGAAACCTAACTTATATTATCTCAAAACTTTGTGATCATGACCCTTCAAATCGCTGAAGGACGCCAAGGTCATCATCACCAAGAGATGAAGAGAAGACGAGGGGCTCCTGAAGTCAACATCCCCGATGAGGTCATGGCCTCCCAGATCCTCTCACGTCTCCCCGTGAAGTCTCTGATGCGGTTTAAGTGCGTGTCCACATCATGGCGAGCTCTAATCACTAGCCCATTGTATATCACCGAGCACCTTCGCCAGTCAAAGAAACGCCCAAAGCTCGCTTTTTTGCCTCATCATCGCGATGAGATCAATATATTCAAGCTAACTCTAGGCAGGAGGAGCCCCATTACTCAATTGTTCGGAGAGGAATTGTCTCGCGTGCCCTTTAAGTGGCCGCCCCACTGCAACGGCCTTTTCTTGCTGCGCACGGGCAAGGGATTGCACGTGTGCAACCCGTGCACGGGAGAAGCCACACTCTTGCTGCGAGGCAATGCATAAGGACTTGATCATACGTGACTGGGATCTCTATTGGAGATCCGAATTTGGGTTTGTTCCGCGTAGCAACGTCTATAAAGTTGTACAATATATCTACCTATGGTTCACTAAGCAAACCTGCATGATGGACTTCAAAGTATTTTACCCTCGGAGTTGATTCTTCTTGGAGAACCATAACGGAAGACCCTCCATACCCCATTGATAACCTGTCAAGACCAATATCCACAAGCGAGGGTGTTGATGTAATTAATATGTGAGTATAGTCCCACATTGGATAAGATAAGAAAGAGTGATGAGTTTAAATAGGAGTTTGGGTCAATACCTAATACCAATAGCTTTTGGGTTAAAATTGATTCCTAGCTTCTGTTTAAGGCCCATCAACTCTAGATTGGGTCCGATTTCTCCCCGAACAGAGGGAACCATCTATTTCAAGATCTTTTACACCGTGATAATTCCTTTGACGAATTCATCATCTTCTTAGTCTCGAGCACGAAAAGTTTGGCATGGTCCCTCTCCCCAGTCCTCTCAGGACTAAAACAAGACCAATAGAATCTGAACTACAGGAGTTGGTCTTTAAATCTCCTCCAAATGAAACATGGAAAATTGTTGATGTATATAGATGATTATATTAATAGGAGGCTTGAATATTATGATCCTAAAAGCAAATCACCGAGGCATGTGATTTGTGTAGCAGAAAAGAGATCGAGAGCCTCTTTTCTCGAACGTCTTTAGCTATGTGGAGAGTCCTGTATCTATACCAAAGTTGAGTTGAGAAATATGGTAGTGCATGTAGCTGCCTATTTTTGTTTAGTTCTGGTTCTATGTTATTATTTGAAAATATTTGATTTCAATACTTGATTTCTTTCATATTTAGAGCATTTGATTTCTCATGGACATTGTTTTCCTCCTTTGATTTTATTTGCAATCGCCGTTAGGTTAATTTTTTTAAGGAAAACTGTGTGATAAGATTTGCACATAAACTTGTGCTGGAATTGCAATCAGCATCCCAACTGCTCCTCGTGTTTAAGTTTGCAATTGAATTCTGACTCGATGCCAGGCACAAATATAGCACATGCTGACAGATCAGCAGCTATCTACAGCTTTGACTGATCCCAGATAACTACTGCATATGTGGCACTTCGTCCTCCTAATCCTCTCATTTCTATGTTTACCAATAATCTCCTAATCCTCTATTCTATTTACAAACAACAAAAAATATTAAATCAAGTCTACATTTAATCAAAGGATCTTATCCGTTGGATATATAGTTGGTATACGGAATCTTGTTTGTTATCCGATTCCTACAAAATAAAGCAATTTAGAGAGTACTTAAGTACTAATTCAATGGAACTGATTCACAACTATTTGGTAAAACATTCAAATTGCTATTAATAAGTCTACCATGTTGTGAGTTATTTTCAAATTAGTCCCTCAAAACATTGAGATTGATATTAGTTAGGTCCCAAATTCTCATAAGTGGTTTCAAATTATCCCTCGATTGCTATTTTTACTCTTGATTGGAGAAACAAATGTGGAACACCCATGAGAATTGGATAACCCAAAAGCAAATTTACTTGTCTTGAGGAACTAATTTCGAAATAACTTAAGTATTGGAGGACTTCATAGCAATTTCAATGATTTCACGGACTAATTTTAAAAAAAATTAGCAAAGACTTATAAAGGGACTAATATATATAAAAACTCATGAGAACAATGAATATAATATATCATAGGAGGGATATCTCTCATGTACAGGAGCAATGTGACAGAATCCTAGCCAAGTGATATGAGTTAAGTAATAAAATCCGTCAGTGAAATGTAAATGTAAATGAAATCTGGATAACAGATGGATATTTAAAAGTTTACCACTTACATTTTGCTATCCTTCTATGTGACAAAGTTAAAAATACATAGAACCTAATAAGTTCGCCATCTTTAAAGAAAATAGAAGATCATGCATGCAATATTTGATGTACTTGAAATATATGTTAGTTTTGGAAATTTTGGTATCAGAAATATAAGAGAATGTCATAAAATGCTTTGCTGTTCTTTTGTGCCATTACCTATCTATATCTATATTTTAAATGTTGTCAATTATACCAAATAATATTGAACCCATATCCATTTGAATCCTTTACTTATTAGAAATTTGGTATTAATTGACTAATTCTAATATATCTCAGTGACGCGGCGCCTAGAGGATGAACATGGACTGCTCACGGGTACCCCTTAAAAATTGTCACGGATAACTTTGTTTTTTGCTCAAAAAAGAAAGTAATCAAACCCTAACCCTAAACAACTCTTCATATTAAAGCCCTAGAGAGAAAAGAAAAAGGGGAAAAAAACAGGCGAAAATGGCTCCTACAGATTTATCCACGATCTTGCCTCGAGTTCTCATTGTCTCTAGGCGCTGTGTTCGTAAGAACAAGTTTGTTGATTTCGTCGGTAAATGATCTCTCATGCTATATTCTAATTTGCTTTTATGTATAGTACTATATGCGTATTTTTGCCCCTTTAAAAAAATTCTTTTAGTCTAATCTTATATTTAACGCTTCAAAATAAAGATTTTTTATATTTTTTTATTTTACTTTATTTTATTTTATTTTATTTTTACAGGAGAGTATCATCTTGATCTGATAGTCTCCTACGGTGCTGTCCCCGTGATCGTCCCCAGAGTAGCCGGGGTCCACATGCTCCTCGACAGTTTTGAGCCAATCCACGGTGTCCTCCTCTGCGAGGGCGAGGACATCGACCCTTCCCTCTATGACTCAGAGATCTCTGGCCTCACCACTCAAGAACTCGAAGACATACGCCGCCTCCACATAAGCGACACAGCCATAGACCGTGAAAAAGACTCCATCGAGCTTCGCCTCGCAAAGCTCTGCCTCGACCGAAACATCCCCTACCTTGGCATCTGCCGTGGGTCTCAGGTCCTCAATGTAGCGTCCGGAGGTACGCTGTATCAGGACATAGAGAAAGAGATTGCAAAGAAAGGTAGTGATGTAAAAGTACGTCATATCGATTATGAGAATTATGATGGGCATCGACACAGGGTGAGGGTGGTCGAGGAAACCCCGTTGAGTGATTGGTTTAGGGAGTCGTTGGACGAGAGGATGGAGATGAACGTAAACAGTTATCATCACCAGGGGGTGAAGAGATTGGCGTCGAGGTTTGTTCCAATGGCGTATTCGGAGGATGGATTGATTGAGGGGTTTTATGATCCTGAGTGTTATGATCCTGAGGAGGGGAGGTTTATTATGGGACTACAGTTTCATCCGGAGAGAATGAGGCGGCCGGAGTCTGATGATTTCGATTATCCTGGGTGCCCCTCGGCTTATCAGGTATGAGTATTTCCTATGCTAATAGACAATAGTTTGATCTTAAATCTGAGATCTTTGATAGCAAACTTCTTGCTTTACCAGTGAATGTAGGTTTTGCTTATTTGATATTCATGAATCTGTTGAATGTTGTAGTGTATATTTGGATACTGGAAATTTATCACTGAACTATTGATTTATATGTTTAAGTCACTTGTCTAGATGATTGATAGGTTTCTAGTCAGTGTACAAAACATCAAGGTAAAACACATAATTCATAGGTAGAAACCTCCAATTGGAGTAGAAATTCTAGCAAAACTCCATGTTGGGGTTGTGGAAGCTAGGTGAGTAATTGATTTTAGTTTTAGAGGATTGAGAATAGAGAAAGTAGAAGGGAAATAAGAAGTTAGAAGGAAAGATGCTAGCTTGAAGAAACTTTGTTTGAATTGCTTCAAAGCTTGTTTACAATGCTTAGCTTACATCCATTGCCTATTTATAGGCACATATAGAACTCTCTAGAAGCGTAGATATTTTACATGAAACATTCTAGAGTATTGTATAATATTCTTATCTTCTAGATATATCTTATTTTTATCATATTTCTAGAGACTTTCCATATTATAAGATTATTATAGAGTGTTCTAGAGAATTACAAATTACTTCTAACACTCCACATGGTGTAGGGTTCCGTGTGCCAAATAGAGGGTAGTGAATGATTAAAACTGCGCCCCACTTTATGAAATGAGTGGCTCATAACACCCCACACCTTGCGGGGACGTTCTAATAAGATTCCTACTCCTATACTTGGATCTGGAAAAAGAAAAAAGAAAAAGAAAAACCATCTTATAGTTTTATGCACTGTATGTGGTCTTTTTTTTTTACGCTCTTGTGCACATCTCTAACGGAAGAAATCATGCATCTAAAATTTGGCATAACTTTGGTCAGATGTTTTATAATGCACTTCCAGCGTACAAGCCTTAGGAATTGCTTGTGCCATTCAAGACAAAGAAAATTATAAGTCACAGACTCACAGGGTTCAGAAAGTTGGCACTAGTATGTCCTCTCTTTCAGAGAAACAAAACACAGGGAGATGTTCTGGCAGACTTTTCCTATGTGTCCTTCAAAACAGAGAAATTTATGCTATACCAAAATTTTCATCATGTCATCTATATAATTTACACATTAATTCAAATTTATAATTCAGAATGCATTTTCCGAGATCGGAAATTGGGGATTCAAGTAATTGCTTTTGATGATTTTGCAAACAGCATTAGGCTAATTTGGGTGTACCGAATGCGCTAACACTTTTCCTTTTCTTTCTTTGAACAGGAATTTGTAAAGGCAGTAATAGCTTATCAAAAGAAGGTTAATAACTCAGCAAACATTACAATAGCTCCGAAGCTTGATCATGAAATGGAGAAGAAAAGAAAGATAATTATCAGGAGTTTTTCACTTGCAAGGAACCTATATGCATCAGGGCATCAAATGCCACAATCTGATGAACCAGCACTTGAAATTGGAGCTGAATTCCTCGAGGTATGTAATATGGACCAACACCCGTTCAAGTTTTTCCATTGTTCACAGAACACATTATCTTGTTTGTATGTATAACTGAAACTGAAGAGCTAGAAAGTTTCTGCAAAATGTAGAACATCGGATGAGTTTGACATTCAATTTTATTTCTTGGAGAATTAGGATCAAAAGAGAGATCCCATCCAAACATCTTTACATTAAATACTTGTAAATTATCACAACTATAGTTTCCCTTCAATTCCATCAGTATGTCTCTTTATTTTTATAACAGAAGTAAGTCGGCTTTTAGTCAGACACAACGAGTTATGCTCTCCTAAAAATAGCAAAAAGAACATGTATTCTCATGTAATCAGAACAGTGTGGAGCTTTGTCTTTGTTGTTTATTTCTTTCTATCCGCAATTTGTTAATCTTTGCAGTCCAACACCGCTGAGCCTGCAGCAAGAGAAGAGGCTGAAGCAGATGGGGCGACTGTGAGGAACGATCGTCATATCTTGAGAAGCTGAAGATGAGTAAGGAGAGGGAGAAGGTGGTGAGGGATGTGATGGAGAAGATGTCTCCAGAGCATCTCTCTGATGTTCTCTCCTTCTATCATATGATGGGGAAAGTTTTGCCAAGTTTTGGAGAAGAAAATCATGGCTCCATGAATAAATACTATGAAATGTTTGTTTTATTTTGTTGTCAATGCGAGCTTTCAACTTTCTTTGAATACTTGAAAATTAAAGGAGAAAAATGTAAGGCTTCAGTGTTTGTGAACCTCACAATTGAAAAGAATGCTGATATCTTCCTGGTATGTATCTGCGGTAGAGTTGTTTGCCTATCTGTATCTCTTTTCTTCTCTTACTTCATATACATATGATGAATGGAAAATATATATTTGATTCCAAAAACCATTTTTCTGTTGATTGATATCAGACAACCATCTTTGGGTGATCATAGATTATATTCTACTTTTTGCCTAAAATTATGTTGAGTCTCAAAATTTGTCGCGATAGAAGATTAAAGAAACAAATGAAAATGAAAAAAACATCTTTAACCAAGGTTACTTCAGTTTCTTTATATTTCAAAAAGATGGATGTAGAACATGCACAAAAACATGCACAAGACAAGCTTTTGAGTTCAAGAGTCGACTACTAGGCATTGTAGTCGACTACACCGCACTGCATGTAAAGCAAGTTTTCGGTTGGAACGAGTAGTCGACTAATATGAGTTGTAGTCGACTACACCGTAAACCACGTAAAGGTGTATTTCTCGTTGTCCGAGTAGTCGACTAACTGTATTGTAGTCGACTAATCTATTACTCATTAGTCGACTAATATGAGTTGTAGTCGATAATCAGCGCATTCAAACGGGTCTAATTAGGAATTGGTTTTAAACCCAATTCGCTTAGAGGCTATTAATAACCCTAACCCGATTGTTAGGTAAGTTTGAAGCACGCTTTTGGAGCGCCTTTGAGAGAGTTTGGTGCATCTTTGGAGAAGAGATCTTTGAGAGATTGAGAGGTTTGTTTTAGGGTTTCTTTGTGAGAACTTGTAATCCTAATTTGTATTCTCTTTCTATTAGTGGAAATTCCCCTCCTTACCCCGTGGACGTAGGCAAATTGCCGAACCACGAAATCTCGTGGTCTTTACTCTTTTATTGTGTTTTGCTATCGCTGTGGTGGTTTCTCTCGACGGTTCGCGGTCCGCTACCAACAATTGGTATCGAGCTATTGTTCGATTGAAGTGATGTAATTTCTAATTTGAGGGGTGTTCGGTGATTCCCGAGAAGCGGATTCACGAAGACAAACAGAGGATGGCCAACCAAGAATCACCAAAGTGGGAAAATTCGAGATTGAAAAGTTCAATGGGAAGAACGATTTTTCTTATTGGAGGATGCAGATGAAAACTTTCTAATTTCGCAAAAATTGCACAAGACTTTGGATGGAAAGGAGAAGAAGAACAAGGATATGTCCGATGAGGATTGGGAGGAGCCGGATCCGAAGCACGCGCCGATTATCCTATGCCTCGAGAGGGATGTAGCTTTGGTAGATGGAGAGGAAACGGCCGCATGGTGGAAGAAGTTAGAGGGTACCTTCATGACTAAGAGTCTAACTAACCGGATCTACTTAAAATCCAAATTGTATACTTGCAAGATGGAGGAGGGCTCATCAATCCTGAACACATCAACAAGTTTGATAGGATCATATCGTTTGAAAGACATAGATGTTAAAGTAGGAGATGAGGATCAGCGCTTCTACTACTTGCTCTCTCAGCCAAGTCTTATGAGAACCTGGTGCAAACACCGAGGCTTGTGGGAGAAAATCAAGATGGATGAGACTAGAACGGCACTTCTAGCGACGATCTTCTAAGATCGAACTAGTGACATGGCCATCGGCGGTAACAGTGGAACAAGCGCAGTGGATTGTTTGCAAGAGGAAGGAGCAATGAGCGAGGAAAAGGCAAGGGAGGAAAGTCTAGATCTAAATCAAGACCTCTTGCGGAAAAGGATGTTTCAGCGCGGTGAAGCTGGGCATTTCAAAGTCGACCGTCCAAATAAGAGAGTAGGTGGAAAGAAGAACAACAACAAGACCGAGAGGAGAGGGCAAGGAAGAAGCGAAGCACGCCGGGAAGGGCGATAAGGAATGCTATGTCGCCACGGGTGGCGCAGGAGATCTCCGGAAGTGGATACTTGATTCGCTGTTGCTCTTACCATATGTGTCCAAATAGGAAGTGGTTTACTACCTACGAGGCATTGATGGGGAACTGATTGATGGGGAATAACCATGCTTGTAAAACAAAGGCTAGGTAATATCAAAATCAAAATGCATGATGGAGTGGTTTCAACCTTGCGGGAGGCATGTTCCACTCGGAAGAATCTTATCTCAGTTGGTGCTTTGACTCCGGTGGTTGCGTGGATTGTGACGGAAACGGAGTGAAGAAGGTTGTTCGTGGTTCCTTAGTAGTGATGAAGGGTGTTCGCCACGTAATCTATATACTCTCTCGCAATGACGCGAGATGGAGATGCGTTGGAACCGAAGGAAGTGGTGGAGACCCATGTGAGCACACACGGTTATGGCATAGGCGGTTGGGCATATGTCGAAGGGTCTAGTTCTTTGGTAAAGAGGGTCACTGAAGAATCAAGGAACCCAAAGATGGATTTTTGCGAGGATTGTGTGTATGGAAAGTCACACGAGGTTCGGTTCCCGAAGCAAGTCTAAGAGCAGAAGGATACTAGATTATGTGCACACGGACATTTGGGGTCGGCTCGGACAACTTCAATGGTGGTTCAGTATTATGTCTCATTTATAGATGATTATTCTAGGTATGCTTGGATTTACTTTCGAAGCATAAGAATGAGGTGTTCGAGACATTCAAGAAGTGGAGAACAATGGTTGAGAACAGGGCGAAAGAAATTGAAGACTGAGATCGATAGCGGCCGCAGTATCTGAGATGGTGCTTTCAAGGAGTTCTGTGATCGAGGAGAATTGTTCGACACTTGACGGTCAGTCTACACCACGCGAGAATGGGGTCATGAGAGACCCGAAGCAACTGCGGGAGAAAGCGGTGAGTATGCGATCTTATCGCGAGTTGGGCAACGAATGGTGGGCGGCGGTGGCTTCTGACTTGTTACATTGTGAACCGTTCACCACATTCGACATTGGATGGTGATACACCCTATAGGGTGTGGTCGAGAGAGCATCACGAGATTATGATAGGCTCGGTACGGATGTACTACTATCGTCGGCGAGCTTGACGAGGGCCAAGAAATATTCTTGGGATATGCAAAGTAAAGGCTATAGCCTTTGGTGTACGGAATATTCAAAGTTCGTGGGTCGTGAGGATGTTACCTTTGATGAGAAATCCATGATTGCTAGGGGTCCAAGGATGATGGTGTTATGGCCGGTGAGACTTCTAAGTCTCGGGTTATTGAAATAGAACCTAAAGACCAACTAGGTTCTAATCGTGCTCAAGTGGGAAGTCGGGTAGATGAGCTTGGCGGGGAGGAGGTTCCAGCGAGAAAATACAGGCACTACAACAACGGCTCGAGGATAATTTGGCTTCCACTAGGCCAGCGAGCATAGCGATCTTGGCGGGGGCTGATCAACCCCAAGCACTATGGCGAGGCTAATATGGTTGAATCACGCTCGGTGGAGGAGGGCGAGCGGTCTCTTTCAAAAGCTATTCGGGACAAGGATAGTGAGAGTTGGTTAGGCTGCGATGGAGGAAGAGATGGAATCTCCGGAAGAATCATACATGGGGTCCCA
Organism: Asparagus setaceus; assembly: GCA_012295165.1. Lineage (NCBI taxonomy): Eukaryota > Viridiplantae > Streptophyta > Magnoliopsida > Asparagales > Asparagaceae > Asparagus > Asparagus setaceus. The sequence goes on along the minus strand of CM022703.1, from coordinate 38,119,491 downwards.
TTGCGTAGGAAAGCTATTGGTTGTAAGTGGGTGTATAAAAGGGAAGATCTTTGGAGCTCGGTGGTGTAAGATAAAGGAGGCTAGTGGCTAAGGGTTTTGCCTGAGAAAAGAGGGTGTGGATTACAATGAGATATTTTCTCCGGTGGTGAAACACACTTCTATTCGTGCTATTGAGTATTGTTGCTCATGGTGATTTTGAGTTGGATCAACTCGATGTTAAAACAGCCTTCTTGCGCGGAGACTTGGATGAAGAGATCTACATGCATCAACCTGAGGGCTACAAGGTTGAGGAAAAGGAGAATCATGTGTGTCGTTTGAGGAAGTCCTTGTATGGATTAAAGCAATCTCGGCCCGATGGTACAAGCGATTTGACTCCTTCATCTTTGACATGGGTTTTCGGCGATCATGATTGTTGTGTTTACATTCGGAAGCTTCGAGGTAATTTTATCTATCTTCTTTTGTATGTGGATGACATGCTTATTGCTTCTAAGCGAGGGTGGAGATAGATAGGTTGAAATCTCAACTTGGTGAAGAGTTCGAGATGAAGGACATGGGTCTTGCTAGGAAAATGGGTATGGAGATTAGAAGAAGCGGCGAATCGGCGATTGTTCTTGAGTCGAAGGGCTACATAGATGGTGTCCGAGGTTCGGATGCAAAGTGCTAAGTCGGTGGTGACTCCATTGGCTCCACACTTTAGGCTTTACGGTAATCAATCTCCCACTACTGAAGGAAGAAGCACATGGGCGTGTTCCCTATGCTAGTGCGGTTGGCGGTTTAATGTATGCAATGGTGTGTACACGCTGATATTTCCTGAGCGGTTAGTGTGGTGATGGATTCATGCGAATCCGGAAAGGCGCCTGGGAAGCGATGAAGTGGGTCCTCGGTACTTAAAGGGTACGGTTGATCTGAGTGCGTGTTTTGGTGGAGAAACATGTCAGTTGGCGGGTTTGTGGACTCGATTATCGAGGCGATCTAGATAGGCGGCGATCTACTCTGGTTATGTATTTAAGATACATGGAGCTCCGGTTAGTTGGCGTCGATGTTACAGCTCTGATGGCACTTTCTACTACTGAGGCAGTACATGGCGTGGCGAAGTGAAGGAAGCATTGTGGTTGTGGGGTCTTCTAGGCGATTTGGGGATTGAGCGAAAACGTGAACTTGTGGTGTGGCAGATCAGTGCAATTCACTTGGCGAAGAATCAGTTCATCATGCTCGTACCAAGCATATCGATGTCGGTATCATTTCGCGGGATGTCATAGAGGTGATATTTCTCTCATGAAGGTGCACACGAATGAGAATCCATGGACATGTTAACCAAGGTGGTCCGCGTAGTAAGTTTAAGCATTGCTTAGACTTGCTTCATATCGACTCTTGTTGATTTGCCCAAGGGCATGGCCAGTGATAATGGAAAGGTGGAGATGATTTGAGGTGAACTACGGTGAGCTTGATCCCGTAGAGAATGCGTAAGCGTCCGCGGTGTAGTGGCCTTTGGATTGGCTGGATTGGTGATGGTGATCTCTAGATGTTCTTGGTGTTCTTGGTGTTAGGTCCAAAATTTGAGGTGAATCAAATGATGTCAGGTGGAGAATTGTAGAACATGCACAAAACATGCACAAGGCGGTTTTCAGGTTGATGATGCGACTACTAGGCATTGTGATGCGACTACTGAAACAACAAGTTTTGTTTGGGAACAAGTAGTCGACTAATATGAGTTGTAGTCGACTACACTATAACGACGAAAGGTTATATTCTGCGTTGAATTACAGTAGTCGACTAATCATATTGTAGTCGACTAATCTGATGCATTAGTCGACTAATATGAGTTGTAGTCGACTAATCACGAGGAGAGATTCAGCGGGTCTAATTAGGAATTGGTTTTAAACCAATCGTTTAGAGGCTATTAATAACCCTAGCGTTGGCGGGGAAAGTTGGTTTGTTATTCATTGCTCGTTTGAATTCGTTCTACGGCCGTTGGCCTACAACAAAATTTCAAACAAAGAAAAATGCCTTTATTTTAGGCAATGAAAGCGAAAATTACAACTCTCTTCCTTTTGTGAACAAACACGAGGATCTCTATTATCAGGGATCACCAAACTGCGTGGAGTTCTTTGCGTCGCAGGGACTTTTTATTCAGATTGACCACCGCGCAATCCGATCTGGTGTAAACCGGGTTCGGAACTTCTGAGCGTAGAGGGCTCGTTTCCACGAAGCGAGGCGCTGAGGATCACACTCACGCGAAGAGGATGCGCTGCGGGGATCACACTCACGAAGGAGGATCGCCGGGCGGGTGAATCTACAAGGAGAAATCACTGGCTATCCACGAGGTTAAGACGAAGCTTAACCTAGAGGGTATCTGTGGTTCGACCCAAGTTTGCTTACCTTCCGCTTATAGATCGGCGTCGGCTGGACTTGAGCTTCCCGGTGCCGGGCGTGCGTCGTAGATCTGCGAGGGCTCTTGAGAGTCGCCAAAATCACCAAGTCCCATCCAAGATCGAAAAATCCAACCTCTCCATGAGCAAGACCCCCTATTTATACAAAAACCAAAGGGGTCTTGTGAACGGCGGTGGCTGTAGGCCGAGCCACTTGGCCGAGGCACCTCGGCCAAGTTGGCCGAGGTGGCTCGACCATGGCGAGAGCCTCCGACCACTGGTAGGGGCACCTCGACGAGTTGGTAGGGTGGCTCGAGCAAAGTGGCCGACCTCGACCACTTGGCCGAGAGCCACCTCGACCCTTGGTAGGCACCTCGGCAGTTGGGGTGGCTCGACCCGACCTCGGCCACTTGGCGACACACTCGGCAAGTTGGCGGTGGCTGGCAAAGTGGTAGAAACCCTGGCCAATTGGTAGAGGTTTGTTGTGGCTCGTCGTTTGGCGTCGTTTTTCCGTCGACTTCTCCGTCGATTCTTCGTCGATTCTTCGGTCTTAGGGCTTAGTTTTGCTCGGTGATGTCGCTTGTGTTGAGTCCGTGTCAGATCAACTTTCGAGCTCAAGCGGTTCGTTTGCATCGAGCGGACTAGAATGCGGTTGATTCGAGTCTTGTCAGCGTTTTGAGTTTAGCTTCGCCTCGTTGAGCCGTGCGTCGGGTTTTTCTCCACGGCCAGCGTCGTTTCGGTGCTCGTGCCTCGCCGATTCACTTTACGGCGTTTTCGCGTAATCACGTCGGGCGTTACGAATCGCGCCGTCCGGATGGATCGTCGGTTATCAACCCACCGTTCTGAGTCTTGTTAGTCTTGCGATAAGCAATTTTAGCGCCTCTGAGATACCCCTCCAGCGTCGGTCTCGATTCTTGATGAGTGCGGGATGCTTTGGACATGATGAAACCTTCACTCCTTAATTGGCGTGATAGGACTTGTGAATGACCGGCGTTTGATCTCTCCATTCCCAGTCCGGTGCTTTGTAGGATTCTTTGAAGGTATTACTGATCTTGCATTTTTGTCGGCCGTTGTGAAATCTCGACCGAAGTCGATAGATGAATTTCTTTTGAGGTTGGCTCGATGTTTGATTCCTCAATCCTCTCGGGTTCTCGGTGCTTTGTAGGATCCCGGGGTGTCGCGGTCTTTGCATTTATTGCTTGACCGTTGTTGGAATTCGGTAGCTAATCAAGTTTCCTTCATTTGTTGACTTCGCGTCGGTGGATTGTCGTCCAATTGACCCTCGAGATTCCTCCGTTGATCGGGGAATTCTTTGTGTGATCGAACCGTTGATCGGTGAATCCTTCGTCGGCGGCGTGTTGGTTGGCGTCATCTTGCATTACTTCGTTGGTGTTTTCATCACGGTGGGAGGTATTCTTCCCAATTGATTGGTAGGCCCGTGATGCATGAATGAACGTCTGATGGGAGGAGTCCTTCGAGGTAGAAGCGTTGTCCGTCGATATAAGCCTCGTCGAATTTTATCCCTCCTTGAGGTCCACGGCGGAAGGAAATTGAGGGTTATCGAGTTATCCTTAAGAATATGGTAATAGGGAACTTCGTTAAGAACCGGAATTAGTTTATACTGTAATATTTGGAGTAGGGCATGGGAGAATATCACGGAAGATGAGTATTGAGCCACCTTCTGATGATTTCGACCATTTAGAGGTTAAGCTCCAAAGTCTACAAGATTTTGAAGTAGCGGGGCTCTCCTCTTATATCGAGGCTCGCCCGCTGGCGGCGGATGCTAGCGTTATTCGGACTCGAAGTTCAAATGCGGTGAGGCGGGTGCATCATTGGAGGCTGTTGTTGCTGAAGCTTCATCTTCCGTGGGACATTTTGGTCTTGTGTCACTTCTTGGAAGCGAGGATAGTAGAGCTCGAGCAGAACTTCAAGCGGCGAGGAGAGCGATCGTCTTGAAGGCGACGAAGGCCAACAAAGACTCTGGCGGTCGTGCAGGAATTTGAACTCGAAGTAGAAGGCGGTTGACATCAAGAAGAGGCTGCGGAGGCCCTTAATGGCGGCGGAGACTTTGGGGCGAGCCGGGGAGGAACTTCAACAAGCTTTCCTCAATAAAGTATCACGAGTTAAAGCAAAACATATTTCGTCCTCTTTTGTGCTCTATTATGATTCTTTTATTTAGCGAAATAATTAACCATAATACTTATAGGATTTTGGCAAACCCTCGGCCGTCAGCGGTTTGATTAGCCTTTACCAACTACCGTTTGAATTGGGCTGCGTCGCGGATTGTCCAAATCCGTTCCGCCGTGGCGTTGTGCTAGAAGAATGAAACTCTTCTAGACTTGTTGCTATGATATTGAATACATAGGCTTGGTACTCTACGGGCAAAGATCGCGACAGCGGCGTGTAAGGCATTGGCTTAATCCCTTCTTAGGCTTGGGATGAAATACCCGAATCGAACTTCGGTGTCTTCTTCAATCGGAAAAAGACTAAGCCGGACGCGTGTTAGGCGTCGACTTTAGGGTTATTAGCGACCCCGGCCCTCAGCGGTTTGACTAGCCTTTACCAACTACCGTTTGAGTTGGGCTAGGCGTCGCGGATTATCTGGATCCGTCTTGCGTGGCGTTGTGCTAAAGAATGAGACTCTCTTAGACTTAATGCTACGATGTTGAATCGTGGGCCGTCTTTTGTCGCGGGAATAGACTACGCGACAGCGTGGTGGCGTTGGCTTATCCTTCTTAGGCTTGGGACAAAATACCCGAATCGAACTTCGGTGTCTTCTTCAATGGGAGAAAGACTAAACCCGGCGTGTTGGCGTCGACTTCATCCTTCTTAGGTTTGGGATGGAATACCCGAGTCGAACTGGTGTCTTCTTCAATCGGAGAAAGACTAAAGCCGTGGCGTGTTAAGCGTCGACTTCATCCTTCTTAGGCCGGGATGAAACACGAATGAATCTTGGCCCTTCTTTGACCGGAGAAAGTTGAGCGAGTCATAAGGTTGATTGAGGTGGGAAAGGAAGAATGTATTCTATTTCCGAAGGTGGAAGGAAGGAGGATCTTGTCTCCTATCTCGGGTAAGGGATGAACAAGAGAAGGTTTATCCTATCTCTTGCCGGTGGAAGGAAAGGTTTTGTGTCCTATCTCAGTGCTCCGAATTTGAAATAAGAGAGAAGGTTTTGTATCCTATCTCTTATTGATGGAGAAGAGGATCTTGTCTCCTATCTCAGGATATTGGAAAGGAAGGATTTTTGTCTGTTTCCGGTGGGAGAACTAAAAATGGGATCTCCATTTTGAGAATCTTGAAAGATGAGACTAAGAGTGGGATCTCTCAGAGAATCTAAGACAAAGAGAGAGGAAGAATGTATTCTATCTCGGGTAAAATGTGGGAAAGGAAGAATGTACTCTATTTCCCAATGAGAAACTAAGAGTGGGATCTCCACTCAGAGAATCTTGGAAGGTGCGGATAGCTTTGGCTTTTGTAGGATTGCTAACGAATTTGAAAGTGGACCTCTGTTAGGTGGAGGTCGAGAGGATTTTCTTGGTGGTTGGACCGGGGAGATTTTAGTGGGCCCGTCAATGAATTGATCGGTGAGAGAATTTTGGAGGAAAACACAATAACTTAGGGTTATCCTCATGAAAATGAGTGAGATATTCTCGAGAACTTCCCATCAAGCGGGTTATCACGAATGTATTAAGGATAATACTTTTTGAAACTTCCATTTATCGGCATTAATTGCGGTCGCCGATCATTATTGATAAAGGCGATATGCACCGTTGAATAGGCCGTGTCTATTATAAGCGGTCCTTCCCATTGGGTTAATTTACCTTTCTTTTTGGAGTTGAGAATTATCGGTCGTCGGCGGCGGGCCGAGATCTCCCTCCTAAAGGTTCTCTGTCGAACTTTCTTGTTGAAAGCCCTCGACATTCTAGCTTGATAGAACTCAATGCATTGTTGAGCCTCGAGCTTCTCATCTAACATCTCAAGCTCTTGAGGCGTTTTGATGTTGTTCTTGATCGTCATCTCTGTTGCAAGAGGCGGCGAAGTGGCGAATCTGGATTTCCAGCGGGAGAATTGCTTCACACGTGGAGCCGATGCGAGTAGGCTCTGTTGGCGTGCGTCTGCGTTGTGCGATATGCCCGAGTGCTTCTCGAGTTTATCGTCCGGTCTAGCTTGTTATTCTTCACAAGCCGACAAAATCTTGATGATGCGTCTTGTTGAGCATACTCGGCTAACCCATTACATTTTGGATTATAGAACATCGGCGAGACATCTTGTATCTTGAATTTTTCATAAAACTTGATGAAGGAATTGGCGATAAATTGGGGACCGTTGTCATGCGATCCGTCTTGGGACACCATGTCGATAGATGACATGGTGTTTGATGAATCGATGGCGGTACTGCCTTGACCTCCTTTAGTGGGATTGCTTGACCCACTTGGAGAGTAGTCGGTGATCGCTAGAATAAAGCGATCTCCTTTAGCTGACGGAGGAAAAATGGGACCTACAGCGTCCATTCCCCATGTCTCGAATGGCGGGGCGTGGCAGAAGGATCTGGTACTCTGGTGATGCATATAATTGCGTGAATCGACCGCGCGTGGCATTCCGGCGTGCTCATTGCGTCATTAATCATCGTGGGCCAAAAGTAGCCCATTCTCTGATCGCTCGTAGAGCTTGGGACCGGTAGTGCGCCACATTCACCGCCGTGTGCTTCGAAGGACCTCTTACGCCTCCTTGTTTGAAAGGCATGGAGTAAAGACCATCGTACCCGTGATATAGCATCGGGTTTAGTGTAATAAAAGAATCACAGGAGCTCTTAGGCGGATTGACTCTCTCTTCCTTCGTCTTCGGCGAATACAGTGTAAAGCGTGTCGGCGATAGGAAAGCGCCAATCGGGGCTCTAACTTGGTTTGGGTTGCATGTACCTCTTTGGTAACTACCCTTTGTCTTCTTGTACCCCATCATATATTGAGTGCGAAGAGTTGTGAGTCTGAGTAACTAATTGCTCGGTCTCGGAAGGTTGTGCTAACGACATTCGCGCCGCCCGGTGCATCTGCGTGGCGTTTGGGCGTGGGATATATTCGATGAAGAATTCTTGAATGAGTCGACCATTTCAGCGGCTACGATGATAGGGGACGGATCGAGTTCCTCGCCGTAGTCACCGGACTGCTTAACTATCGGTTGTGAATCTCCATGCGCGAGATATTGACCCCGGCTCTTTGGCGAAGTCCGATAAGTAGCGTTGTATTGACTCGTTATTGGAGCGAGGTTATTGAGTGAATAAACGCGGGGCATGACATGATTCCGGAAATCAAGACAACTCGACTCGGTGAGAGATTTTAGAACGTCGGGGTACTTGCTACATTAGTGGCCGAAGCTCCGTCAAAATACAATATATTTGTTGGTGCGGCGTAGTGTTGACTTCTGGACTTCATCAGGAAGATCATCATATAGCTCAAGCGCATCCGTTGTCGGGTTGCGACGAGATCGCAAATCGCTTGCCCTTTGGTGACTTACGTTGTTTGAAGTGCAAGTCATATTGGGACAGAGCAAGGCCCATTTAAGCTAGCGCCAACTCATTGAGGCGGTGGGTCATAAATATCCGGACGGTTCGTTAGAATAACATAAATCGTCGTCCGTAAAGTGCGCATCTTGAATCGCGAACACTAATGCAAAACCTTGCTTCTCGACCATTGGATATCGAGACTGGCGCCGACCAATGTTGACTCGGGTAATACTGTTGTGACGGTGGCATGCGTCGTCTTCCTTGAGTAAAGCGCTTAATGATCGTTGCCTTGACATAGATCGGGAGCGGTTTTCCGTACTGCGGTGCAACAAGAGCGGGAGGTTTAGCGAGATCGATTTGATCTCTTCAAGCGGCTTTCGACATCGTCGTCCCAATAAGCGACCGCCCTTCTTGTTCAATTTAGAGAATGGTTGACACTTCCCGGATAGGTTCGATATGAGCCGTCGGATGTCACATGTCGCCCTTGTAACCCCGAGTTCTCTCAGTTTCGGAGGTTGCAACTCTTGAATAGCCTTCACTTTATCGGGATCGGCGTGGATTCCTTTGTCGGTGGCAGCGAAGCCGGGAACTTGCCCTTTGGACATCCCAAGGAAGGATTTGGCGGGTTCATCTTTAGGCGATGAGTCGCATGAGCTCGAATACCGTTCTAAGATCTTTGATATGATCTCCTTTGTCCGCGGCTTTTCACGACCAAGTCATCGGCGTAGCATTGGTTTTCGGGAGATGATCTGGAAAATTTTAGTCATTGCTTTCGGTATGTTCTTGGCGTTCTTTAAACCGAGCGGCATGGCCGTGTAGCAAAATATACCGATGGTTACGAGCGGCTGTGTGTTTGGCGTCATCGGGGTGCATCTTGATTTGATTGTAACAGAAACCATCCATAAGGACATCCTCTGAATCCACCGCGTATTGTCCTGGCGTCGGTGATTGGCGGAAATCATCCTTTGGGCAAGCGGCGTTTAGGTCTCGTAGTCGACCACAGTCCTAATCGAACCATTCTTCTTCATGGCCGGGACTATATTAGCCACCCAATCCGGTGTTGAATTTCCTCGATGAATCCGATTCTATGAGTTTCTTTGCCGTCTCACGATGCGTAAGATTTGTGGGCCGAAACGTCTTTGCGATTGCTTGGCGGGTTTGACATCCGCGTTGATGTTGGCGATGTGTTGCCACATGGGTCGAGTCTGGCATGTCCTCGTAGCTCGGGCAAATACATCGATATATTCCGATTGAGGCGATCAACTCTTCCTTTTCTTCGAGGAAGAGTATTGCGATGTTTATGAGCTTAGGATGCTCCTCATCACCCATATTAGCTGGGTTACCTGTCCTTAGTAGGGGTCTCTTTGTTGAATCTATCCCCAAAGCGCTCTCGAGTTGATGGATCCATGGGTCTTCCCATGTTGGCATATCTTCATCACCCTCAATAGTAGCGAGATCGATCATTAGCCATATTAGACATCAAGGCCTTGAAAGCTTCTCGGTGGTGTCGAGAATCCCAAGCCGAAGAATCGGGCGAATGTCGAGTCTCCCTCATCGGGTGGATTATTATCAATCGACCATGAGCATTCATCTTCGAGGATGATTAAGTATCCCATCCCGTCGAATGCATAGTAGTTATCCGGCTTCCCTTTTGGGACATATGCATTTAGGAGGGACTCGAGGACCTCGCGAAACATAGACCTTCTCCTTGTGTCAAGTCGGCCTTCTTCATGATACCGGTGTTTTACGTACTATATCTGAATGTGTGGAGGATAGGCCATTGTCATCTTCATCTTCTTCTAAGAAATGATTGGTTGGAACGCATCTCCTTTTAGTAAACCAAGTCTTTTCACTACTTGATCTTAGGTGGGATGGCGTTGTCCCCAAGGAATCTGGAGCTGCTTTTGTGTAAAGCAAGATGGCCAGAGTTGGTAAGTGCAATTAGTCGTTGTATAAACTGTCATTACATCATTCAAAGACAAAGGGTACTCTAAATCGTCATTTATTGATTCATGGCAATTTGCCAATTACAATGTTCATCGGCGATTCTTCATCGTCAAGATTGATTACAAGGGGTACAATGTCATTCAAAACAAAACCACCACTATAATCAAGCCCGGCCGGTGTCGGCTTCTTCACGCTGTCCGTGCCTTGGGCGATGATTGATTTGGACTCATTACGTAGAGAGAGAGAATCGATAAAATAATTCTCTACCCCTTAAGCGGTGTTTGTCGCGACCATCTTGACCTCATTATTACGTGTCTACATATTTGAGACGATGAAGAGTAGATGGGACTATAGCGTTAGTGGATCCAAAGTCGACCCAACAATAAGTTATAGGAAGTCTGCGTCAATCACATAGCGGTGACTTGGACTTTAAATCCCCATTTGGCACTTTATCCGGATTTTACCAGCGGAGAGACCGGTGTTAAACCATAGATCATTGTGCCGTTGGCCTTGACTTCTTGCGAGGGGATTCATTGATACGGGGGCATGATGCTCCTGGCCGAACCGGATCGACTTGGATCGGTTAACTTCACTAGAGCCAATATACGGTGAAGTATAGCGGCCTATCGTGCTTGGAATCTCGTGCGCATATCCTCCTTTGTAAAAGTGATGCGGGGAAGTGTTTGGTTGCCAAGTTGCATTGTTGTGTAGATTCTTAGAATCGGCTTGATGCAGTGAGAAACACCTGAGTCGGCGAGCTTCTTGTAGAGCTTCGGGTTTCCTTTGACAACGAACAACTTCGTGAGAGTTATTAGGGATGTTAGCCGGTGGGCCATGGCGTCAGCGGTATGGAGAGCCGATGTTCGGTCTATCCCTCTGTCGAGGCGATTGAATCGGAATTGCCGGAGTTGAGCTTCACGGACTGAGGCTGTTTCTCCTTTGCTTCATTTGCTTTTTCTTTAGCGGTATGTCGCTTGTCCTGCTGTGAGGAGGAAGTCGTGGTCACCCGATTCGGCGGTGTCTTAGCATTTGGGTTTGGAGCCTCAGGATATTTGTAACTATATTAAGTATCCGCTCCTAGTAGCGAAGACGATCCTCTTGAGGAAATTGGAAGGTGGCTACTTTTTCATCATCCTTCTCGGAATTCTGAGCGGCATGGCATAGCTTGCCTTTTCCTTGGTCTTCCTTTTGGTAGGGGATGTAGTCCTTGATCGTCTTCCGGCAAGTCGGGGTGGACCCAAAGGATTTCTCCGTTTGCTTGTCGTGTGCGGTGAGCCCCTTCTTCGTTGCGTGAGGATCTTCATTCACCATCTTCATTCCTACCTTCTGGCGTCGGTTGGAACCAATCGAAGGAAGCGATCGGCTTATAGAGGTGCATTTGCTCCACCTTCTTCTCTTTAGAGGGTTTGGATGTAGACTCAACATCGATCAAGGCACGAATCTTGTCCTTGAGATGGTAGCGAGAACTTTGTAGGATGGTGTACATACTGTGATAAGCCGCGATGCTTAGGATCCGTAACCTTGTTTGCCTCCTCTTGGTCTACAATTGGGGGCAAGCTGGATTTGTTGTTTTCGAGAAGGTATTTGAAGATGCGGAACTTCTTAGTCCTTGAGCGAGTAAGTTTTGGAAACCTCGAGCGGATGGTTTCGATTGAGTTTGTTGGCGCCATTGAGGTGCGATTCTTTGCGGTGCGTTGTTGCGGCTCTTTGTTGTGGTTGGCGATTCGAGCGTTTGATTAAGCGTCTGAGACTTTCTTTGGTGCTTTACCTTTGCCAGGGGACAAAGTTACGCTTGTGAGCATCCACTATAGGTGACCTCTCTCGCTTTCTTCCTCCTCGGGAATCGCTCGGCTTGCTCTCCACGTATCCTTAAATCTTTCCGGTCTCCGGACGGTGCGGTTCCCATTGCTTCCAACCGTCCAATGGCGGAGTTGCTATGACAAGTTTGGAGAATGAACTTCTCAGTTATCGGTCTCGGCAATTCATTGCCTTATTTACGAACCTCTTGGCGAAGTTATCCTTTGTTTCCCGTCTTTACGTCTCTCGTCCAACAAAGAACCGATGGATACCGGTGTCATCGTCGAAGAAATTGGTGAGAAACATGGCCTCCATATCGTCCGGCTATTAGCTCCCTGGTTTGAGGCGGTACCAATCGAAGGCGGCTCCACGAAGGGTGCCAGCGAATGACCGAACCATCAAGGGCTCGTTAGGAGATAACACCTAGATGAGACTTGAAGTAGATCAAGTCTTTGAGTGGGCGATCCTTCGATCAAGCGGTGTAAAGTTGATGAGGTTGAATTTTGTGGATCGGGATTGATTCCCACTCCCTTGGTAAGGACATGGTATACCGTCTTCTTTACCTCTTGGCGGAAATCAAAGTATTGATTTTGCTCTCAAGGTCTTTAATTTTCTCGTTCTCCCTACATCTCCGTTGGGTAAACTTGGGGAGGCGGTGTTATGGCGTTTTTCTGGCGGCATGACCATCTACGTTCCGACCTCCTTCTCTGTCCGTGTGGCTATCACGTTAAATTGACATTATTGCGGCGACTTGGCTCGCCTGGCGGTTCATTATCGCTGGATCTGTTGGTCATGCATTGCTCTCATCTGGCGCATGGCGGTTCCATCTCAAGCTTAAAGGCTGTCCTTTTGCTTGGTTAGGGCCTCTTCAAGCATCAGGGACACTTGATCGGCGATCATGAGGCATCCGCCAAGGTTGTCCTATCTTTGGAAATTGTATTATCGGAAGCCATTGCGAGCGGCATCCGACACTTCATCATCGAGGGTAATCATACGCATCTTGCGATAATGGGTTCGTCTAACGATTCGGGACCGCAATCGAGTCATTCGTTGCGATGCCGGAGCGGCATGTACGGCGATCCCTCTGTGGTCATATTGATGGTAACACTTCGGCAATTCATCACCTTAGCCCATCTCTTTTTGCGAAAGTGTCTTGACTTGGGTTCGGGCATTCGTCGTGAGCCTATCAAAACCGGCCTTTTGAATCGTTTAAGCAATTGCACTCGATAACAATGCCTTGATAGTTTGAGCACAAGCAAGGCATGTTTGATTACAGGGCGTTCCTCTTCGGGTTTTCGTGCGGGATAGTACAACTTCGTCGGCATGAATCACAGGAACAACCTATCGTGTTGGCACGACTTCTCGGGTATAACGTTGTCATCGTCGGATGAGGCGTCTCCTACGAGAACAAATAGGCCTTTCATAAGTCACCCGCCGCAGCGCCTGCGCCGTGTGTGTGATTCTTGGGGCTCGGACTTCGATTTGAAGCCGGTCGCGGCGGCTGCGGGTTTCTTCTTATCTTTGTGGAGTGCGACCCTGTAGGAGTGACCGATTCCTTTAAGGACCTAAGCGATCCTTGGCGGTAAGCCTGCTGGTAAATGGCGAGAGTTAGCCGTAGGAAGTTGAGTCTGAGGCGGAGGTGACCGGTGTCAGCGGCACTTTTTGAGAGTGCTCACAATTTACGATTTGAGCACGGGGCGAGGATTGGCCTGCTGGCGAGAGCTAAGCTTGGATGTTGGTTTCGTCGAAGTTGAAGCCTCGGCGGACTTAGGCTTCAAGCTAGGCGAGTTGTCGGCGACTTCTTGGCGCCTCCCTCTTCAACTTCCGGGCTTGTTGCAGCCGTGCTTGCCTTGGCGTGGCTTCGGATCGTTCTGGCGTGGATCGATCCGTTTGCTTCGGACCCATTCGTCGTCCGGCGCCTGTAGGAATCGGCTACAATCTCGAATTCGACCACGAGTCAACTTGGATCTTAGATCCGCCTCATAGCGGACCCCATCCATTGATTCTTTCTTTGGGCTAATTGTTTCGCCCGGTGTCGCCTCGGCGGGCTCTCTTGGAGAGTCCGCGGCGCCATTGGCGGAATCGACCCCACAAAGGCGGGGGTTGAAGGTTTGGCGTTGTTAGGTAGGAACCACCGTTGTCTAGTCTTGGCGGTGGTGGTGGTGGATTTTCCGCCTCGCTTTGAGGCGTCGGGTCTTCCTTGGCGGAGACCATCTTGGACTTCGCGGGGGCTGGATCGGGGCGAGGAGGAGGTATTCTTCATACTTCTTACGGTCGAACTTCGAACTTCGACCTCCTCGATGGCCGGGATCGGGATCCGCGGTTGCGGCGGCTTCTTCTTTGAAGTTGGCTATGTGTCGCCCGGCTTGTTAGCGGAGGATTGGTTTGTTATTCATTGCTCGTTTGAATTAGTTTACGGCTTGTTGGCCTACAACAAAATTTCAAACAAAGAAAAATGCCTTTATTTTAGGCGTACAATGAAAGCGAAAATTACAACTCTCTTCCTTTTGTGAACAAACGAGGATCTCTATTTTCAGGGATCCCGCTTGCGTGAGGTTCTTTGCTCTTGCGGGGACTTTTTATTAGTCCGTTGACCACCGCGCAATCCGATCACAGTGTAAACCGGGTTCGGGAACTTCAGGCGTAGAGGGCTCGTTTCAGGAAGCGAAGCGCTGAGGATCACACTCACGAAGGAGAGGATGCTGCGGGGATCACACTCGAAGGAGAGGATCGCCGGGCGGGTGAGATCTACAAGGAGAAATCCGCGGCTATCCACGAGGTTAAGGCGAAGCTTAACCTAGAGGGTATCTGTGGTTCGACCGAGTTTGCTTACCTTCCGCTATAGATCGGCGTCGGCTGGACTTGAGCTCGCCGGTGCTTTCCGGAACCGTCGTCGTAGATCTCGCGAGGGCTCTTGAGAGTCGCCAAAATCACAGTCCCAGTCCAGATCCCGAAAAATCCAACCTCTCCATGAGCAAGACCCCTATTTATACAAAAACCAAAGGGGGTCTTGTGGCCGACGTGGGGTGGCTCGGCATGGTAGGGCACCTCGACCACTTGGTAGAGGCACCTCGGCCAAGTTGGCGGGGTGGCTCGACAAAGTGGCAGAGCCTCCTCGACCACTTGGCGAGGCACCTCGACAAGTTGGTAGGGGTGGCTCGGCTTGAAATGTGAGCCCTCCCTCGACCACTTGGTAGGAGCCACCTCGACCACTTGGTAGGGGCACCTCTCGACAGGATTGGCCGGGGTGGCTCGACAAAGCGGCGAGCCTCCGACGCGGCGGGGCACCTCGGCTGGGTTGGTAGGGGTGTTTTCGACAAAGTGGTAGAGCCCTCGACCACTTGGCAGGGCACCTCCCGCAAGTTGGCCGAGGGTGGCTTTCGACAAAGTGGTCGAGCCACTGCAATAATTGGCCAGAGTTTGTATGGCGCTCCGTGCGTTTGGCGTGCGTTTTTTCGCCGTCGACTTCTCGGTCGATTCTTCGTCGATTCTTGGTCTTAGGGCTTAGTTTTTTCCGGTGATGTCGCATTGTGTTGAGTCGTGTCCGATCAACTTTCGGAGCTCAAGCGGTTCGTTTGCATCCGACGGACTAAATGCGGTTGATTCCGTCTTGTCAGCGTTTTGAGTTTAGACTTCGCCTCGTTGAGCTTCGTCGTCGGGTTTTCTCCCGACCGCGTCGTTCCCCGGCTCGTCGCCTCGTAGATTCACTTTACGCGTTTTTGCGGTAATCCGCGTCGTGCTTACGAGTGTAGCCGTCGGATGGATCGTCGGTTATCAACCCACCGTTCACGAGTCTTGTTAGAATGCGATAAGCAATTTTACGCCTACACTAACGATTGTTAGGGTAAGTTTGAAGCAGCGTTTGGAGGCGACCTTTGAGAGTTTGGTGCATCTTTGGAGAAGAGATCTTTTGAGAGATTGAGAGGTTTGTTTTAGGGTTTCTTTGTGAGAACTTGTAATCCTAATTTGTATTCTCTTTCTATTAGTGGAAATTCCTCCTTACCCCGTGGACGAGGCAATTGTCAACCACGAAATCTCTGGTCTTTACTCTTTTATTGTGTTTTTGCTATCGCTTGTGGTGGTTTTCTCGACGGTTCATGTCCGCTACCAACAATGGATGTTTTGCTTGAATATGCAGATAGTACATGAAGTAATGCTAGTATCCACTCGAGCTTACTTCAACTTATGTTCTTGTTTATCTTTAAAATGAGATGAAAGAAATATAAGGATTTTGGTATAATAGGAGAGGCTTTTTCTAAAAAGTCATCAGTGGTAGCATATTCATAAATGTTTCCTCATCACTATTTGGTAATTGACACAACAATATTGCTTAAACACTTCTTTTCTCTAGTCACAGCCACCTAGACCACCATAAACTGTTAAAGTCTTCCACCAAACGGTAACAATTTTTTATTCTTCTGTAGATATCTTGGTTATCACTTAAATATGAAATTCAAAGGAACTAAGAACTATTACAGATTTAAGTTTATAATGACATCTCTCTCTCAGCTCTGCGGCACGGGTATTTGGGGAGGGCCCACACGTGAAATGCATAATCACATATGTAATTTGTGTTAAATTGCCCCCACACCCCCACCCACAAATGAGCAAAGTCATGAGCAAACAAAGCCCACAAGCCCAGCTTAAGGTCTTAAGGCGGGCGCACACACAAAAAAAGAGAAAAGATTATTCTTAAGTTTGGGTTCACTCTTTAAGCCATGTAAATAGCAATCCGAATTTATTACAGACACCCCCACCCCTACCTTTTGGCTAGCCATTTAGTGGTTTTTTTTCATTTTTGACTTTTTCCTATTAAATATAAATTTCAAATTCAACTCAAATTAACCAATCCTCTCACTATTTTCTCCAAATTCAACTCATAATTCTAGAGACAATGTGTATTTACTAAACCTAATGGGCCGACTCACAACCCATGTATCTATTCTAGTTTTCCATCGTCTGATATTTATGATTTTCTTATCTTCCTTTCACATGGCATATAGCTTTCATTCTGATGTTTGAATCAGCTCCATTGATTCAACCGTCTATGTCCTAGGTCATATTATCAGATTCGATCTTCACCACTACTAAAACTAAAACGAGGGAGAGATTACTATTTGTATTTTAACTATTGATTGGTTAATTGATGGTTAAGATTCATTTTCTTGAGTGTAAAATAAGAATGAATTCAGTTCATAGGAGTCCGATAAGTATTGTATTTGGAATTAGGCTAAATATTAGTGATAACCGAATGAGAAAGATTTTTTTTCCATTGAGCTATTGTTTCGCTAAGTTACAACTATATATATACAC